>AWYF02002947.1:0-122095 GCA_000504405.2 Mycosphaerella sp. Ston1
TACTATTTCTACTAGTATACCTACTCCTACTCGAGTAGGCTCCCCTCTGTTGTTCTCGGAATTCATTTTAATCGTACTTAATATTATAGGTAAACAGCGTATATACTAAGGTTCAATATAGTATTTAATAAGTACGATATAGAAGGAAGGAGAGTCCTGCGCTACCTCCGAAATAGAGTACGCGGAGTCCTTAGCACCCGGGAAGGCCCGGCACTAGTATAGCCTAGTGCCTTATATTAGGGCCTCGCCCTTTATAACTCTCTATATACAAGTTGTTATAAGACCCTTATCGTAATTCCTACTTAGCTTATTAACTAGTATAGGTCCTTTTATAATTCTTACTTACTAAATATTAGTAGTTTAGAGTTTATACTATAGCAAATATAGGCTCTAGACTATAGTACCTATAGGAGGATCAGGCTAGTTAATTAAAGTATATAAAGTAATAATAAGTAGCGCAAGTAGCTATTTTCAGCTATTAATATAAGTATTATATAATTATAATATTTAGTATATAGTACCTTAGTAGGACTCTAGATCAGTATACTATAGTATAGCTATAGCTTACTATTTATAATTCTAGAGAATATAGAAGCTAGCCTACTAATCTTAACTATTAATAGGAGCTTTATATCTCTATATATCTATTAATATCTGTATTAGACCTATCTATAAGGATACAGATCTATTACTAAGCTAATTAAAGGTTATAATACTAAATTAAAGTACAGCTAGATATTTATACAATTATAGGAAATAAGTAGACCGAAATTATAGGCTTAAAGACTAATATACTAAGTAATACGCTTATCTATATATACTATTGCAAAAGATTTCAAAACATTGAACTAAAGAAGAGCACGACGAACTATTCCTTAAGAGCATTTCTCGTTAGATTCGACCATATAAATAGCTTGATATAACATAATCTCTAGCGTTGATAGCCGAGAGATTTCCCCACACCCGGCTGTGAACCTGCTCTAATTTTGGACATAGTAGACGGCGTTTACAGAAGCACGTAACAAACATGCCACCCTGTGCTTGTGTGGACAAATCTAGATGCAGGTACAGGTATAGGTATAGGGATAGGCACGAACAGGAACAACAGCAGGAAGAACAGGAACAGGAAGCCAAGAGAAGGCGTCGGACAAGGACAAGCAGAGCAGAGCAGAGCATATAGACAAGGTAGATGAGGTAAGCAAGAGAGAGAGGAAAAGTCCACGGTGGTCGCGTGTGGACATAGTTAGAGCTAGTAGAGACCGATAGAGTGCCTGTGACGAGCGGTTCACAGATCGCAGCCTTTGAAGCGTGACCATCTGGTCATCAGTGCCTGGCTGCCTGCTGCCTGCTGTTGTCGCCACACTAGTATGACTGCGGGTCCGCTCGCTCCTGCATGAGTCGCCTCACGCTGCTGGCCACGCCGGGGAGTCACTATGGACAAGGCGCGCCTAGAAGTACCTAACTGTACTGCACTGTATTGTACTGTACTACACTGTACTACACTACTTCTTATTGACAACTGTACTGCCTACTCTACTACTCGCCACCCCTCGCTGCTCGGCCTGGCTCCATCTCGATTGTCCAGCTTCTCCACGTGCTGCTCAAGACTCAAGACTCAGGTAGAACTAAGTTCGTGCATCGGAACCGCGAACCCGTCACCCGTCTCCCGTGACCCACCACTCGGCACCTGACTTGACCGACCCAACATGTGCATCTCCGTGCTGTCGACCGCGCACCCACACTATCCCTTCGTCCTCATCAGCAACCGCGACGAGTTCCTCAACCGGCCCACGCTGAACGCAGACTGGTGGGATCCGCCGCATCGGCAAGTTCTCGGCGGCCGCGATGCTCAGCGCTCCGAACGGGGCACATGGCTTGGCATCACCAAGCAAGGTCGCATCGCCATCCTCACCAACTTCCGCGAGGAAGGCATCGAAGTCAACAAGGACAAAAGTCGAGGCGCCATCACCAACTCCTACCTCTGCGTCGACCCCGACAGCACGGAAACGGAGGAGGAATATGTCCGCAGGCTGATTGACCATGTCGGTATACACGATGTTGGGGGCTTCACTCTCATCTTCGGGAAGCTCAGAAAGCCCAGACAGCTCCCAGAGGGAAATAATTCAACTCCGCCTCACTTTTCCACTGCGACGAGGGCTGGATATACCGAGAGCTCAGCCGCAGCAGGTCTCGCGGTCATCTCGAATCGCACCGAATCTGCAGATTCCCTGCGACGAGTGGCGGGCTGTATTGGAGAAACTCATGGCTTGAGCAACAGCCACTTCGGTGATGCGACTTGGCCCAAAGTCGTTCATGGCGAGATCCAGCTCGCCCAAACGATCAAAATGGACGTCATCAACGGCGGCAATGAAGCCAATTTCATCCGGGGTCTATTTGGTGTCTTGTGCATCGACCTGCTGCCGGAGCGAAAGGAAAACGAGAGCTGGGACGACTATGTTCGACATATGCGCGGCTCGATCCTGATACCGCCTGCCAAAGGCGAACAGGCTCACCAAATGGCTGGCTATATCCCCGCTTCTACTTCACTGAACGCATCTGCTGGCACCGATCAAGCTCCTACGCCTAACGGTGGACCCCTGGCTGAGACCGCGTATGGCACTTCGAAACAGACTGTCATTTTGGTCAACAAGGAAGGCAGAGTCATTTACGTCGAACGGAGCTTATATGATCAACACGGCGCCCCCATACCGGAGGACGAGAGGGACCTCCGCTATGAATTTGATATCGAGGGCTGGTCAGATACCTCATAGCTTTGACATGCATCTCTTGTACACGACACTGATAGTAATACATTCTTTTCTGCGCGGCGGCGGCGGCTGTTGTTCCGCCATGATGTGCTCTATAGACAACATTATCACTTCAGGACTCCAGTCTTAATCGTTTTCTATCGCTGTCGATATATATATATTCTGCTTCCCCACCACCTTTCTCCACTATCACTCACACTCTCTCCCCCTTGTAGAACCTAACATATCTTCATCCTTTCCCTATCCTCCTCGCCTCTAAGCCCCATTTCCAAACAACCAATCATCTCTTCGCAAGAATCTGATCCTCATCACTAGTATGAGCTGCGAACGCCCAGAGCCTTCGTGATAGCCTTGAAATCTGGAGTCCCCCAACCAGTAGCAGCATCCCACCCCTTCTTCGTAGGAAAACCACTAGTTCCACAGCCAGTGACATTGCCAACCGTGATGTCGTTGTAGCCAGTGCCCTGCGCAGCGTAGAGCAAAGGATTGAGGAAACCGAGTGGGGGTCGCCCAGCAGCGATCAGAGCGTCGTTAACATTTGTCAAAACACCTGCAGCGACTGGAGAAGAGACACTCGTGCCATCGACAGCAATGCGACGACCTTGATAATAGACTTGGAATTTGTACCCTTGTGCGGAGATGTCTGGATAGGCACGACCGTTGGGGTTGTAGAGCCCTTTGTTGAGAGAGCCGAGAGAGGCAAGGTAGAGCGGCACTGCGAGGGCCTGCCGAATTGTGTCAGTAGGTATATATTCAAGCTGGCCGTGCAGTGTTAAAAATGGGGACGAACCTGATAAGCTGGACGAGGAAAGTACTCAGAAAAGCCTCCGCCAGCGACGTATCCGTTGCCGTTATCGAACGCTACCTGCTCGGGGAAGAAGTCCCTGGTGCCACCAACGGTCGTGACAAAAGGACAAGATGCAGGAAAAGATGGAAGGAACTTCGTGGTGTTCTTGCCATCATTCGAGACGCAGGATCCTTCTTCTCCAACGCCTTGATCGCCAGATGAGAAGAGCAAGGTGACGCCGCGAGCTCCAAGCTGAGCGAGCTCAGCACACACGCGAATGGCATAGTTCTTAGGGACAGTCTGCTCATCGTCACCATATGAGGTGGAAATGACAAATGGGACTTCCTTCTGTTTGAGCACATAGTCAAGCCAGGTGAGGTATGGCTCATTAGTGTTGGTTGGAGTAAACAGATCCGGCTTAAATGGTGGTGAGCCTCCCGTGCTGTAGGATGTGAATCGTGTTGGGTAAACGATGCCTCCTACAGCCTGGACATCCAAGTTTGCCTCAACGCCTTGATCGAGCTGATCGTCTGCCGGGTTTGCGATGAGTTGTTTGCTGTATTGGTAGCTTGGGTCAGACCCTGGACGCATGCTTGCCATATAGAGATGAAAGTCGGCTGGAGTAGGTCAAACATTAGCAAGAGTCTCGGACACGGTTAAGCTACCATCAGGAGAAGAGATCCTTACCATCCGATGGCGTCTCATTGAGGTAATTTGTAATGCCGACATAGTTCTTGAGCGGCGCTTTGGGAGTGTAATCTACAGTGTTGTATAGTGTGCGCACGCATAAGCTGCTGACAGAGTTGCTTGGGTTGACGCAAACGGCACTGATGTTCGCCCGCGGTATAGCAGCCGTGGCAGCAGTGAATCTGCTATTTGACACCTCGCTCACTGGCACATCAAAATCGGCAATCTTGACTCCCGAACCGTGATGCTTTGGGTTTCCAAAATAGTTTGTTGGCTGGATTACGTCGATGTGGTCATGTAGCGACCGTGGCAAGCTGTATTCTGTGGTTCGGACGACTTCTGCACCGTTCTCGTGGCGGTACTCGTGGTACTTAGTGTTGAGAAGACTCTCGACTTTTGAGACCGGAAGGGCGATCGTGATCCAATCCTTTGGCGGGCTGTAGTGGAGATTGTCTGCAGAAATGCCGTGGCCCTACAACAAAGTGAACAAGATGCTCTCAAGGTGTGGTATGACTTCAGACCCACCTGCAACCACGCCTCAACTGCAACGAGAGCTCCCTCAGTTGGTGCAGTGAGTGCGTGAATGTCACTGGTTGATAGGTGTTGACCGTAACGTGAGTGGCTAGGATCGCTCACTTCGTACAGCTCTTTCTCAAGCTTGTCGAACGAAGCTTGCTTCAATCCAATACGGAGAGTGACAGTGTGGTTCTACAGTACAGTCAGTGCAAGGCTCACCTGATCAGTCTCACTATCCACTCACAGGACTCGGTTTGCCAGTCTGCTCCCATCCCGAGGGAACGTAATGGGAATTGTGTACAGCATATTCGGCTCTATCCTCCAGAGGCACAGCCAGAACAACTGAGATCCCGTAGAGAATAGCGATGGAAAAGGACTTCATGCTTGCGTCGAGTACTCCAGTTGTTACTACGTGGAGTCGGGTGCACAAGGTCGAAGCTCAAGCGAAGCAAGGGACGGAGTCGCCTTTATGGAGGACGCGAACCCGCCTTGAAGAGGTCGCCATGTGTATACTACTACTGCAGGTTTGTTAGTGATGTGCTACATATTTTCCAAGTATGGGATAGTGCCAGAACTTCGACTCTGCGTGAACTGCCTAAACCAGAGAGCCGTGCCGTGGTATCTCGATTGCACAATCTGAGATTAGACTTCATGCAGGTACAACAATGGACCCAAGAGATAGTTCCGAGCACTTGGAAGTGATAATATGCCATCGTGGTCTCTTCGACTGTCGATACTGTGCGACTCGTTTCCATGCTGGCACCGCAATAGTATTGGTGACATCTGCAGTTCCGTGGTTCACTGGCATCCTGTCCTGAATGCACGCTGGTCTCGCTGTAATGAGTTATGGTACCTGCGCAGCGAAGGTGGTCTGGCGCAGTGTCACCAAGTTGCAAGACGCCACCGTCTTGGCTTACAGCCACTGCGACCATGAGATGTCACAAGACGTGCCTCTAGCACACCTTATCTCGTCCAAGCCGACGCTCGAGTTGCTTCTGCTGAGTGCTTAAATTTGCTTGCCTTCCTACTTAGGGTTGGATGCGGGGATACATGTTTGGTGGCGCGGAAACGACGGATTGCGCGCCTTTTCGTCCTAAGTGTTCGTCATTGCTCGCAGTGTTGAAGATCTTGAAAGATTTTGGTCCAACCTGAGTACTTGACATCTGCCCACCTCCCAAATTTTAGCACCAGCTTTCATAAATTGTCCCTTCAACCAGACATGCCTATGTAGTAGTCTGTAGCGACCGCAGGCTTGGTTTTCCTGGAGCTCTTCACCTTGATCAAGGCCAAGCTCAGGTCGCGGAAGAACTGTCCCGGCTGTCCATCGCCACCCTCCGGTAAAAGATCTGTCAGGATTTTCACGTCAGCCGAGCGCACGAAGTCGTCGACCACCAGGGACCGAAGTGGCATGCTGAGCTTCAGGCTTTCGCTGTAGATGCTTCGGATTTGTTTCATCTGCAGATAATAAGAGTCGAGGAATTGGACGAGAGTCTCCATCACCAGGTTCGCCGAGTCGATATCCCCTAGTCTTGCAGCTAAGGTGTAGAGGTCGACCAGTGCGTCCCATTGCAGGTGGGCCAAAGATGGGTCCACCTCGGAGATAACAACTTCATCCTGAAGCAGAAGCTGCGCGTAGGCATTGAAGGTTTCGCTGCTTATCTTTGGGAAATCCCAGATGTATTCAGTGTCGAGTTTCCCAACCTGGTTCTCGTGGTCGCGGTGCATGGCTGGGATGACGGGGGCACGATCGAAGACGAGGGATCTCAGCAAACAGAAAGTGCGCTCGGTATCAACATCGCGGCCGGCAGTTATCCGAATTGTGTCCCAGCAGTTGATCCTAAAGCCTACATGAGCCTCAGCTCAGTCCTGATTACAGCGAGAGCGCTTACTTCTGCCGCTTCACTGCTGACACGGCAACCTCCTCTTCGCCCGTGCTGGTTGATCTGTCCTTGTCGTCTGTCTTGCGCTTGACCGACTTGCCGACCCCCGGATCGGAGTTGTTCCAGTTCTCTTGCTTGTGGCGCATTTCTGATGGCGGCGGTGTGGCGGCGTGTTGCGTCTGTGATTGTCGTAGTGCACGCTTCTCAATTTTGGAGGAGTGAGGATGAGGGTGAGGGTGAGGTTGAGGTTGAGGTTGAGGCAGCAGTCCCTGCTACATGTATTCATTTAGTTCTACGCGTCATGCGCGCAACTGCTGCCGCCTGACGCGAGCTGCGACTGCGACTGCGACTGCGACAGCCTGTACTTGTACATGTACCCGAGGTAAGGTAAGCTCAGCAAAGCCTGACAGTGAGGCAGAGTCGAAGAAACCATCCATGACTTACAGATGCCATCATATACCTTATTCTATACAACCGGGATCCCGTCCTGCAGGATCCCTCCTCTATGAACAGCTCAGTCCGTCTCCACACTCAGCTGTATACTAACATCCCACCTCAGTCCACTCAGCCTCTTCTGCACCAGTTTGGTTACATTTTGTCGTATCCTCGTTAAGTCATCAGTCATTCCATATCCGCCCCGGCTCTTCCTGTACCTCAGCTTCAGGTTCGCCATGCCACTGCCATAGTGTACCTGCCAGAATCTCGCCTCGTCCACGTTCGTGATACTCGGGTCGCAATTTGCAACATCGTCCGCGATATCTCGCAAAGCGTGTCTGTCGTCTGAGGGGCTTCGCGCTGACATGAGGAGCATGGAAGACAGTGATGTTCCCAGGCGGGCGCCGGTGAGTATCATGAATGTTGCCGTGACGACTGAGAGGGCAAAGTCGAAGGCTGCGTAGTATTTCGTTGTGAGAAATGGTAGCGCAAGAATTGCTAGCGAGCAGGATAGCGTAAGGAAATGCGATGGATTGCCCAGAATCTTGCCCCAGCCTGCTAGGAGTCCAACACGCATAGCTTTACCCATGCGAGCGTGGTTTTTCAATAAAACAGCAGAGACCAGCGTGCTGCCAATCGATAGCAGACTGGCGAAGTCCACGTTTGCTGTTCCCACTCGTTCGTGCTCATGAGCGGAGTGAGCAACGTGCGTGCCTAGATTTTCAAGCCAGTGCTGAATTCCATGGCTGATCACGTCCAGTCCCATAAAGCCAATGAATACTGCCATGCCAAATCCCGCCAACACATCCGCACGCTCCAGTCCAAAGGGATGCTTGATTGAGCTTCGCTTCCAGACTTCGAAGTTTCCCATCACGTCAACTACAACGCATACTGTAGCGCCAGCAGCATCAAACAGGAGGAGCCTACTTAACGCCGTCATGGCTAGTGATCCAGCTCCAGAGAATTGTACGTAGCCAGCAATCAGAAAATGACACATACACCAGGTCAACCTCGTTGTCTGCTGTTTCGTCATGCTCCACCACGCTTCTTTCCTCGTCGGCATAGGCAGACTCGCGGGCACGGCAAGCGGCGTCCTACTCGCTTGTGGAGGCTTGAAGATGCCTTCCATGTGGCTGGCATGAATAGACGAATGCCTGTATTTGTGTCCTCGTCTTCCTACCAGCTTCTCGCTCCTTGTGCCCCCGATACTCGTGATCGAGTTGCTCCGTTCATACTGCACAGGCGTGAAGTTGAAAGGGTTTGTCACAGTCTGCCCAGTGGTACTGCTGTCGATGCTTCCAAATCCTCCATCGGTCGAGGCAGTCTGCGGTGTATTAGGACTGTACATCGTTCCAGATGGGCTCAGACCGCCATTGATGCTGAATGTCGCGCTCTCTGGTGACAGCATGGAGGCAGTGGAGTCGGTCCTGCCAGTTTCGGGTCCCAGTCCCACATACTGCGCGTCCATTTCCCTGCGCGCGGGACTGTCATTGATACCAGTTCTGAAATCGTAGTCGGGGTGTTCTTGTATGCTGGGCGGAAGACTGCTGGCACTATCGTTGTGCTGGTGGAGTCCGAGCCCTATTGTGCCCGGACGAGGCTTCCAAGAAGAGGTGTTCGACGAGGGGAGTTCTTCTGGCAGAGGCGTAGGCGGCGTAGGCGTTCGTGGAGGGAGTGGGATGGGGAGATTGGAACTAGACATTGTGCTTGTCGATCAGGAGATCAGAAGGAACGTGAGGCCAGAGCTAGAGATGGCACGCATATGTACAGGGTCGCCGCCCGCCGCTTTTGTGTCTCGCGGTTTGATGTTGCAAGGTACGATACCGGACGTTTCTTTGTATGACTTTGACAGTCAGGGGAAGTAGTCGTTGGTTGGACTGGAACTAAGTGGTTCGGCTCGCGAACCGACGATGCTTGATCCTTGATGCTTGTCAATAATCCCACCTCCACCAACGGCCAACCGCTTCGCCAGTCGAGGCAAAGGACAAGACGAGGCACCGCCGTCCATCAGCCTCGACTGTTCTTGTAATCAGTTCCATCCACCCGTCAAGACCGCGCGATAAACACTTCGACCCGCGATCGATCCTGTTGTGTCAGGTCAGGTCAGGTCAGCCCAATGCTCCTGTGCTTAGGACGACAACATGCCCGAACCAAGAAGAGGCAGCGGCGACCGCCGTAGAACCACTGTCTCTGGACCTCTGCCCAATCTCGACGACGGCGACGATGATGTTGATGATGCGAAGAAGTCCCCAAGCGATAGTATGAAGTTCTCGAGGAGCTCACCTTCTGCTCCCTCTGCGCCCGTGGAGCAGACGACAGCAGCAGCTTCGCCCGGCAAGCACACCGAGCATAGACGAAGCGTGAGCGCAAATTTGTTGGCCAAGCTCAACTTCTTGAATAGGCTTTCAGATGACGATAGGCCACTTTCGGGGGAGAAAGAAAGTGAGGTGAAACCACCAAAGAGTCCGCGCAGCAGCAAGAGCAGGAAGAGCATCGATGATGACGAGCCTGTCACTTCTCCTTTATCGCCAGTGAAAGGCGACGGCGCTATGGCTGCTGTGCTTAAGGCTACAAAGTCGCGTAAGCGTAAAGGCTCGCTGAGAAAAACGGCACTGCTTGGGACGAGAAGGCTGGTCACAGAGACGAGGGAAAGGCGGAATAGTGTTCTGCAACGAACCCCGTCGCTGAAGCAGGCCCAGCAGGTACAGGCAGCACAGACGAACGACTATGGCGGCGAGCTCAAACCGCCTCCTCTCCCGCCTCGAGAGAGTGGCAGCACTACTTTGGGCAACAAGTTCAGCTACGAGAATGTCAACGCGGCGAGCAGCAATGATCGCGTGTGGACTGAGCCTGCTGCAGTAACAACAGCGCGACTTTCGCTCCTGACAGATCACCGATCTCAGCTCGAACAGCGAAAAAATATAACAGAGCTCAAGAGCCCACTCGACTTGAAGAGCTCCGTTAGCAATGCCAGTTATGCTAGCACCACCGACGATGATGATATGCTCACATTTGGTCGACCAGCTAACAGCTACATTGCTCAACAAAAACCTCTATCATCAAATGCCTCGAGCTACTTTCCTGAAGTGCCCATCTCCCGCCGACCCAGTCACCAGAGCAGGAAGCACTCCCGCTCGCCACTATCGCAAAATCTGACATCTGCGCTTTCGACTTTCCCTGCATCACCGTTAGCACTGGAACCTCATGATTACACGGAGACGGAATACTGGGGCTGGGTGATCTTGGTTGTCACGTGGTTGATATTTACCGTTGGCATGGGAAGCTGTTTGGAGATCTGGAGCTGGGCATGGGATGTGGGTGAAACACCGTATGCTCCGCCTGAGCTTGAAGATGATCCTACCTTGCCGATTGTAGGCTACTACCCGGCGCTGATCGTGCTAACTGGAGTAGTGGCATGGGTCTGGATAACTGTTGCTTGGGTGGGCATGAAGTACTTTAGGCATGCAAAGATCGAAGTGTGAGAGGCAACACCTGTGTGGACAGCAAAATGACAAGTACCTGGTATGTTCCCGTTGCCTGCGAGGTGCGATGAGCTCCAGTTTCTTCGTATTCGTTTCTCACGTGAGGTGGGATCTGGGATATATTTGTAGTCAGTGTCAGCTATTCCAAGATAACTAACTGAAGGTGCGTGTTATAAATTCTAGGCACATTGTCTGGACTGAAGTGAATGAACATGGATATTGTTCTACTTGTATATGCTGGAGCTGTGTAAGTTGGGCTTAACAAACAACCAAACAATGCTACCATAACATCTCCACATGCGCGATTGGAGGCAAGTCTCCCTCCACGTCAGGCACTGTGGCTGATGCAGATATTTGGAGAGGCCGTTTGTGCCAGTATGCCACGAAGCTTTGCGCAGCGTCCTCGGTGTGGAAGCCGACGATGAAGACGTGCCCGGGCATGCGCCGCAATTGTTGAGTCTTTTCGCCACTCTTTTCAGATTCCTTTCGCGCTGTCCTACCGGAGAGTCCAGACGCGCTGTCATCGACGACCCCATCGGCGTTCCTCCGTGCCCACGCAGAATCGTCCAAGGCTCCAGGTGACGCACGTGGATCCCACAGCGTGATTTGGACATTGTATTTGTCACCACCCGACCAGCTGAGATTGCGGAGCTTCCCAGTCTGGAGCATGATATGCCTGATGGCATTTGCCTGGAGCTGCGGACCCTCTATCGTCAAGCGAGCTTCGAAAGGCATTTTATCCTTGCGAGAAACCAGGCTTCTGAAGCCCCTATGATTTATGATGGACTGCACAACGGGCGTGAAAGGTGGCTTGAGTTGACGCAGTTCCAGTTTTTGACTTGGCGGTATAAGAGCATAGGCCTCGATTGCGGCGTGAGCGTCGAGTCCTTCAATCATGTAGCCAGGTGGGGGCGGTATCGGAGAAGTATTTGATATGGGAGTATGGATAGCAGCCAGCTTATGAATACGTTCAACGTGATTGCGGTACGTGTCGGCGCCCACGCCAGTCGAGAACAGGATGTAGTAGGTGTTGAGGTGCTCCAGCGTGCTCAAATCTCGTCCAGGAACGACCTGGAGAATATCGGCTTCCTGGAGGGTCCATCCTTCGATATGCCGTCCTTGTGGAATCAAGCGCCTGAAGTCTTCCTCGGTCAGGTTCTTGCTTGCGTTGCGCAGCACGAGCACGGCAGTCCCAGGCTGGTCCACTTGGATTTTCGATCGCCTCGACCTCTCTGACACGTGTAGTCCGCCATCACCGCCCGCTCTGTTCGGCCGCAATGGACGTCTTTCAGTCTCTTTCACGCTCTTCGGCGGGAGCGGTTCGAGGGGTAGTCGCGGGATCTCGCGAGTTGCCTTTTGCTGTTCCTCGTACCGCTTCGTCTGCTCGGGGAACAGCTGCTCGATCAGCGACACCTTTCTGCCATGGTCGCTGAGGAGCCGCCTGACGCGTGTTGCTTCGGCGCAGCAGGGCGGGAACGCGATGCGCAGAGACACTCGGCGCGCGCTGAGCATCAATCAGTGGGGACCGAGGGTGACATTGATGGCAGTGAGTGAATGTGGAAAGCAGCCAAGCCATGAACATTCTGAAAGCATCAGGTTGGCCCGACTGAGCTGCCAAAGGTCGTGGTATCGGATAAATGACCACCAATCGGCTAGAACTACCTGTTTTCATGGTGTGGCGTCCCTGGCGTGGCGTCTGCGAGTTCGCTGTGGACGTCGTTCCGATAGGCAAAAAGTGAAATCTGTTAGTTCTATTTGGATGTGCGCACGTTGACGCCGACGCAACGCTATGGACTGCGTCGCGAGTAGTTCTAGCACGTTGTTATCATTGATGTTTTATTGATATTGAGGCCAGTCAGTCGTTCTCGAACCCCCTGCGTCTGACCGCTCTTCTCGGCTACCGAACAGCACATGCAGCGTGAACTGCGCTGTCCTCATAACGGAGCTGTTTCTTGGGCGGAGAGAGAGAGAGCGCGAGAGAGAGAGAAAGGGAGAGAGAAGTTGAAGATGTCAACGGCGACGGCGACGTCCTCCAGACCCAGGCGGGACACTGACCAACCCTCCGGCAAGATGGATGCCTCTCATGTTGTCGTGCGACTGCAGCAGTCCAAGGGCCTACAGGACGCCTTTCGTGTTCACCTGCTACCCGAGAGTCTGACCGATGCCGGGCTCAAGCTCAATGATTTGTGTCACATCATTAGCGAGGACGGGACGACCACCGGCTATGGCATTGCCTGGAGAGCAGAAGACAAGATGGGCAGCAGACCCAAACTTCGACCGGCCAAGATGTCGGAGACTTTCCGAGACCTCTACGACTTCAGAGATGGCTCCAAAGTGCGAATCACACGCACCGACACGAAGCTATATCCTGCCGACAAGATCGTCCTGTACGACGTCACGCCTGAAGGGCATAACAGGCTCGATGCGGTTGACGAGACCAACTGGGAGTGGAGGATCGGCTCCTTGTTTGGTGAGTCGAGTTGTTCTGAAGAGCATACTGGCAAGGCTGACGTGTGACAGAGGACTCTGACGCATTGGCTCCTGGTCTTTCGTTTGAGGTTGTTGGGGCCAAAAAGTTTCGACGACGTTTTCATGTTGAATCTATCGAGTCTGCCGTCGCTCCGGGCACAGACGCGAATTGCTTATATCGTGTCAGAAGGGGAACCGTGATTACTTTGCCTGGTGGCACCGGCACCAGACCCAACACTGCGACTGGTGTTAGTCAGTCTCCCGCGAACGGCATGAATCACGCTGTCCAGCTACCTGGTCGCAATGGAGACTCGGCCCCTTACAGTGAAAACACTCACCGTGGCATTGACACACATCGAATTGGCGGCCTGCTCGAGCAGATTCAACGACTGAATAAGCAGATCAGGCGTCTTCTAGATACTGCTTTTGATGTCAACTGCTTTGGTTCTGGAATCGCCAATCCTGCCGTGTTGCTCCACGGCTACCAAGGCTGCGGCAAAACCACACTGCTTGATGCTATCGCCGAGAGTGGCTTCCGCAAGGTCTTTCGCCTCAAGCGCCAAGTCTTGGTCAGCGGCACACTTAGCAAAGGACGAACAGAAATACAAGAAACGTTCCAAGAAGCGGTTCTACCTGCAAATCAACCATCCCTCGTTCTGATTGATGATCTTGACAAGCTCGCATCCGCCGATGACGACAAGTTCTCCGACACGCTGCTCGACCAGATCAAACAGGCCAGAAGCAGCCGTGTGATGATTGTCGCTGCATCCAGGTCTCTTGCTAGTCTTCCCGACACGCTCGTCAGAGCCGACGGCTTCTCCAAGCATATCGAGATCCCGATTCCGGATGTCACTGCTCGTCAACAGATATCAAACGTGCTGTGCCAGAAGCTGGATCTCGTCAAGAGCAACATATCACAGCAGATCGCGTCGCGAACACATGGTTTCACTGGCGATGATCTCAAACAGCTTTACATACAAGCTGTAGAATGTGCTCTGGATCGCGCCGAGCAGCAGTCTGCATACAGAGAAGCAGACTTTCTACCCGGGCTTCCCACCTACAATGAAGCTAATGGTCTCTCCGAAAGCGGTTCCAACCACACTGCTGAAAGCACAACCGTATATAACATCCAGCTGGAAGATTTCGACCAAGCGTTGACGAGTGTAGTGCCCACTGCACTTCGAGAAGTCTTCACAGACAAACCCAAAGTAAAATGGAGTGAAATTGGCGGCTCAGACAAAGTCAGAGACTCGTTCGACCACATCATTGGCCAACAACAGCAACACAAGGAGCTTTTCGCAGAATTCCGGCGCAGACCCGAAAAAGGTGTGCTCCTATATGGACCACCTGGTTGTTCCAAGACCCTTACAGCCCAGGCCGTAGCGACCAGCTACAAGTTCAACTTCATCGCAATCAAAGGCGCCGAACTCATCAGTAAATACGTCGGCGACTCGGAAGCACGCGTGCGCGAGGTGTTTCAAAAAGCCAAAACAGCTGCTCCCTGCGTCATCTTCTTCGACGAAATCGACGCCATCGCGGGCTCTCGCGACGAGGGAAGCAATCACAGTGGTTTGAATGTGCTGACCACACTATTGACGGAAATGGACGGCTTTGAAGCTTTAAAGGACGTGTTCATCCTCGCGGCAACCAATAAACCGGAGTCGCTCGATCCTGCATTGATGAGACCTGGACGCTTCGACTCGCATGTATACCTTGGGCCCCCCAACATTGCCGCGAGACAGGATATCTTCCGCATTGCCTGCGATGGCGTACCGCTAGCCGACTCGGTGAAATTCGCCAGTTTGGCTGGACTTACAGATGGGTATTCGGGTGCAGAGATTGTGAGAATCTGCGATGTGGCCAAGGACTTGACCATGAGGAGAATAGGCTCGGCAGACCCGGGCTCACGCCACATTACCATGGACGATTTCAAGGGCGCCATTCAGGAGGTGAAAAAGGGCATTACCAAGGAGATGCTGGATGCGTATGCGAAATTTGCTGCGCGTGGCGACGCTGTATAATCTATAGGTGATGCTCTCTGCATTATCGCAGACCACGCCGCCACACTCGTAGGTTGCGCAGAGGTCTTTCGTCCTAAGAGAGAATTCTATCTTCCGATTCCACCCTGTCAATATTGCTCCGCTGATAAACCCCCCGCTTGAACGCTGCAAATATTGGATTCTAATCCACAACAAATCCCAGCCATGTGGTATGTGAAAAACGCCTCGCTTACTACAGCCTCTACTGCCACCAGTCATGACTTAGCGCTCGCAAAAGAGCGCAGCCACATGCGACGCTCATGTGTGGGACTATTGGACCGATATCTCCGCTGGAGTCCCCCGAGTCCGAGCCACTAGTAAGCCTTGCTCGCATGCGCAAGAAGCATTGCACATAGGGGACGAGTATCTACATGTTTCTTCAACATGCCCTCAACGTCTTTCGACAGTTCGCGTGGCGAAAGGTGTTCTCTCGTCCATGGTAGGACATCCAGAATCGTCTCCCTCATGCACTCTGATTCGAACAATCGAGAGTCTTGACTCTCGGTGTCGTGGATTCTCGGGTAGAAACGGCACGACGCCATCAACATGGTGATGCTCGCCGTTCTTTCTCCTGTTGATGAAGAACGCCTGCAATGTACCAATCAGAGCAACAAGTGCTGATGCCCACCAGGCAATTGCCGTGAGCTCCATTTTCATGCCGACACTGTAAAGGAGTCCTGCGACTGGCGATGCCACACATCGAGCTCCGGCGCCAACAGATGCTGCTAGTCCGTTGATCTTCCCGAAGCAACGAGCACTTGGCGAGGCCTCCTTGATCAAGATGAGTAGCACGGGGAACGCGATGATGGAAAAAAGGTTCCGCACGGCCAGAGCACCATAAATACCGGGGTAAAGCCAGTTCTCTGGGAGTAGGGCCAGGTATGGAACCATGAAGTATGCGAGCGGGTGGCCGATTGCAGTCATGAGGAATGCTCGCCATGCTCCAAGCCAGCTGACCATCAAGGGAAAGATCAGAGCCTGAACAACAAGCGCTATGATGCCGTTGAAGCTCATTATAACGCCGGTATCTCGCACACTCAAGCCAAGACCGCCAGCAAGAGAACTATGATGTGAGCCTGCTGGAGCAATAAGCGCTCTCATGATACGACCTCCAGAGGGCACGCGCTCATCTTGAAAGAAGATCGGCATCAGATGATCGTATGTCATCGAGTGGTATGTGAATATGCCAAGTGCCACAGTCAGCAATATGACTTGCTTAGTGAAAACCTTCGAATCGTCTGCTCGACTTTGCTGACTTGGCGTTCGAATCGTTCCGTCCAATTTGACATCCCACTCTTCCCCTACTGCTTCCTCATCAACGGTGTTGAATGTACCATAGCTTTCGTGGGTGAGAGTAGCACCCGACGTGGTCAGACCTGCCTGAGCAGGTAACATTGGTGTCTCGGCACTTGTTTCCTGTAGCTGCTGTGGTGTACTCCATGGTTGCATGTCCGGATGGGTCTCGACCAGCAGGAAATAACCAGCGATAACTGACACCAACATAAGTGCACAGCAGATCAAGTTTGGCAGTAGGTATGGAAACTTGTCGAACATGCCGCCTTTGTGGAAGTACTGTGGAAAGGTTTCGACTGGCTCTGCAAAGACACCTCCGATAGATGGACCTAATATCGTTCCCACACTCCAGACAAATGGCATGACGGCGTAAGCTTTCGCTGATGACTGTCAACACTCGCATTCAGATTTGTCGCGCTCTGCTTCCAATCACTTACGTTCGTGTTTTGGATTGACCACAATCTCGCCCACCATGGTTTGTATGACTCCAACGTTACCATTCAATGCACCTGCAAGGCAGCGGCCAAGCAGAGCGATCCAGAAGTTGGGAGCAAAGCCTACCACGAGTAGAGAAGCGATGGTACCGAGGCATCCCATAAGGACAACTGGTTTGCGGCCATACCTATCACTCACACCACCCCAAAAGCTACATACTTAGCATCACTGTTTTTTCACGATGAGGGATCGCAAAGACTTACTAGCAGAAGAGTGTTTCTGTGAAAGACATTGCCGAAATGAGGATTCCGGCGTAAAATGAGGCATTGCTCTTGTCGCCAACATTGAAATGGAGAACGAGTTTCCATGCCCAAGGGAATATCGACGTGATGGCGATTGGCTCGGAGAGTCGTACCAATGCTGTTTGTGTGTTTGTCAGTGCATGATCGGAGCGCTTGAAAATGTGATGCATACCCAGGAGAAACAGTTGCGTAGTAGGAAACTTGTTGGGGTCTCGAGGAGAGGCGGTTCTTGTTTGTGTTAATACCATACTGCAAGAAATGACTCCGATCTTACGTCGACCGTGGCACACTGCCGACACCAGCAAGCAGCGATTAAGTGCAGAAGTATTGTGTACCGGGATGTCGTGGCAACACGACTGGTTATGTACGTCAGGTGTCAATCGTCGCAAACCCTCGTCGTCGCTGATCACGACCGAGAGCGGAAAGCGATGACCGAGATGGCTGTTGTGAGATGTGGAGATGTCTTGGAACAGTCGTAGTGGAGATGGAGGTTGAGGTGAGGGTGGAAGTGGAGGTGGAAGTGGAAGTGGAAGTGGAAGTGGAAGTGGAGGTGGAAGTGGCAGCAGTGACTGCGGAGAAGAGAGACAAACAGCTCAGCGTCAGTTGGAATTCCAGAATAGTTCTAGCGCACGTGGGGGATCGCTCCCGTCTGTCCTGGCTCCATCGTCGGTGAAGGCAGGTACGATGCGGCACTTTGAGACAATAATTGAAACCCTAGGCAAGACCTCCTGCTATTACTGCTACACGTCTAGTACTCTCACCACCGTACAGCCGAACAATGCAAACCGATTCAGACAAGACCATGCAGCTCCCACGTGCAGTGCATCTAAAATATGCCTACCTTATGTGAAAGGTTACCTGAGGGCTGACGCTGATCTTTTCGTATTTCTCCGTGTCGCGACCGGTGAGCGAAAAGAAAGCAAGTGCAGTCGGCAAGAGATCGACGCTACACGCTAGCGTCATCGCCACATGGACGCCTTTCCGATTTGAGACTTCGAATCCTGGTCGTTCGGCTCCAGGATTTCGGATTTCTCTGGATTCATGATAGCGAAGAGTAACAAGACTCTTGTCTAGGTACCTATAGCCATTACGATTGTTACTACACGATGAAGAAGAGTTTCTTCGATGATCATACAGATCATCGACACCGTTTGGCAGCATATGTCTAATAAGTAGTAACGACTTTCATTGCTCGAACTGTGCATAAATCTACTGCCCGAAATTGTCGATAACACTCAAGTAGAACGCTTTCGACCGGACCGCGTTGGACAATTCCGCTTTGTACTGATAGCAACCCTCTGTCGATGGTGCTTCAAAAACAATCAAACCACTGGCATCAGCATTTTGACCGATGCCAAGCGTCGCACCTGCAGCTGGCCTGGAATTGCCATTGTTGGGATTGACAGCAGACACAGTCACAGCAACACTTTCTCCAGGTCTCACAACAGCATAGTCTCGGTCAAGGTCCAGGTAGACTTGATTAAGCACAAATGCATCAAAGGCCCAGAGTGCCTCATCGTTGGGCGAAATCTGCTCTTGACAACCACCACGATCAGTAAATACACGGTTTCTCAACAACCCCCAGAACTGATTCCCGTTCTGCGCGGTTGAAGAGATACGCGAGATGAAGAAGTCTTGGAATTGGCTGGAGTAGGTCCCATCAAAGTCAAAGCGTTCCAGTCTGCCCGCGGAGTCTATATCGGTGGTAAAAGTTCCTCCTGGACTGGGGTTCGCGTTGTTATTAGTTCCATCGCAAAGATGTGTGCCGCCACTGGGCGTGGTGATGTTTCGTGGTCCGGTCACAATGCAACCCTCGTAGATGTTGCCCTCGCTGCGGCCCTCGACGCGGAATCGATTGTTAGTCTCACCGGGCGCAAGGCCACTCTGAGTGCACGTGTACGTGCCAGCCGTGGTGTATGATGTTGCTGTCACGGCTGGTCCTCCGCAGAGCCCATCGAATGTCGTAACAGTCGATGTAGAGCAGCTGGTCAAAGTAGATGTGATTATAGTAGTCGTAGAGACAGTAGCGTCGATTGGTTGGCTTGCGGTGAGCGTCTGAGTGATGGTATTCGTGGCAACGATTGTGGTGACTGTGGCGTCGACAGGAGCGCTGGCAGTGACCTGAGGTGAGCAATAGTCAGTAAGAGTTCAAGGAAAGTCAAAGGTCTGCAGCCGTGCACCATGCCGCGGAGCGCTTTTTGTGGCATCAAGGATATGCATGTGAGCAGTGGAACAACACTTACTGTCCTGGTCACCGTAGCTGAGGTGACAGTAGTGGTCACAGTAGAAGCACCGCCACCGTTACCATACTATCTAATCATTAGCAGACTGCGTCGACACAGAGATGAAGGAATACATACACCAGATGCAGTGACTGTTGTCTTGACAGTCAACGTTTTGGTAGTCGTAGCCACGCTGGTCTTCGGCAAGAGACAAGAGCACGCGCTGCTGATTTTAGCCTTCAGACCTTGTCCGCTGCCACAATTCGAAGACAGTTGCCTTGGAATGGGTGGAGAAGACCCTCTCTCTTCTAGTGACCTCTTTTGTGGATCTTGTCCACGGACACGATAGGCAACGCTGGTGGGCAGAGCCGATGTTACGGTCGATGTCTCGCAGACAGAAGTAACAATTTCCTGCGTAGTCACGGAAAACGTGGACGTGATGGTGCTTCGATCCGGGGTGCTGGTAAGGGTTGCTGTAACCGTCGCGGTCGCGGACTGCGAGACAGTATTCTGAGCTGGTGTTGCTGTGACCTGAGAATGCTTAGCAGGTATTCCGAATACAACACAGGCAAGTTCGTACTGTAGAGGTTTGTGTCGCAATAATGGTCTGGGTGGGAGTACGCCTGTTTCTAGGAGTAGTCGTGAAGGTCTGCGTGGTCGTTTTCGTGACAGTGCTCGTGGAAGTTGGCCTTGTGATGTAGCTTTTGCAGAACGAGGAGGCTATGGATGACAGTTGCGGCGCATGCCGAACTCCGGAGAAGCACTTGTCTGTTGCAATTCAGTAAATAACATGTCAACGTAAGGTATGTAGAGCCCGACGCACCCGCTGGGCAAGCCGCCTGTTTCCCATATTGTGGAGGTGGTGATGCCAAGATCTTTGAAGCAAATGCTCCCAGAAGGATTAGTGAGATAGTGAGCTTCATAGTAAAGAGTGGTGTCGAGGATGGGTTGTCGGCGTCCTACAATGGTCCTTGGAGAGTAGGGTCCGTAATCATCATAAGGTACATATGCATTGAGCATTCCCCTCCTCATAGGAGCAATTAAGCTTGCTCTGCTATACAGACAGTGTCGGAGCAGGCGAAGGGCTTGAACTCAGCATCGTTGATGCTCATCTCCACAAGCACTGCTGGCCACTTACATGCGGTCCTACAACCGCCATGCTTCTACATTCAGAAACTAGTGGGCATATAACCGAGTGCTAGGTTGCAACGTGGCAAGGTTTCATGCGGCTAGAAGTGCCTACCGTAGGTGTCCATGACTTCGGGGATGGCTTGGAGGTCTTGTATGCATCCTCGGAGTGTCAGCCGACTAACGGCTCGCGATAAAGACCACATTGGCCCAGGACTGTGGCTGGCTGTAAGGCAGAGCCACGTGCTCAAACAAGGAAGGTCGAGTTTGGATCCCACGCCTGTCCTCTTCCGGAGCGAGAGCTTTGCCACACCGTCTGACACGAATGGCGATGCTTTCCTGAGCTCGTTGAAGAACATTGTGGGCAATAGGTTCCTGGATCGCGATGTTCTACTGGACTCCTTTTTACTTTATTGCTGTTGTCGCTGTTGTCGTTGTCGTTGTTGTTCTTGCTTTTACATGTATTTCTGGTGTTCTCGTCTCCCAGCCTTATTCGTCGTTCCTACTGCTGGTCTGTCAAGCCGCTTTAGCAGTTCCCTCACGAATAGTGGGAAAAGATACGACCTCGGTACGTTTTCGTGGAGAAGTAAAAGTTGGAAAAGGGCCCAAAGAGATATTGTGTAAAAGTTCGCGGTCCTGGGTAAGGTATGATTCCACTGCGACATATGTTTGTGAATTGCCACTCCAGCATACAAATGCCGCAGATGCCTCTGTTACCTACATGTAATTTCAGGCGCCGACACTCCGAATAGCGATACTATACCTCAGCTTCATCCAGGTCGGAAGCCCTTGTTGGTCGCGCCCTGTCGAGATCACCCACGGCTCATTTGCCATTACGCACTGCACGTCCAAATCAACACCCACTTTTGTTGCAACCTCCTTTACGAGCTGAACAAAAGACGCCTCGTTGTGTCTATAAGCGGCTCCATTTCGTGCAAACGTCGCATCGAGCACTGCCGGCGTTGTCGTTCCTGTCTGTCTGCCAAAGATGGTGGACCCTGGTGTCTGCTTGAGCAAGGCAACGCTCTTGGAAATGGCGTCAATCTGCTCTTCACGCGAGAAGAGATGAAAGAAAGAGGAGGCATGGATGTAGTCATAGGCTCCCTGTTCTAAACCAGCAGTCTCTGGTGCGAAGAAATCGCCAGTTTTGAACGTTGCCTTTAGTTTCTCCTTGTCGCGAAAAAGGTCATAACCTAGAGCAATGAAGTCGGCGTCAAGCTCGCTGCCTGTGAGATTCATGGTGGGTGCTCCGTCATATGCCAGTTTGCGAAGGTCCTGTCCAAAGCAGCAGCCAAGATCGAGAAGCGTGGCTCCATGCTTGAGATTCTCCAAGACTTTTGGATAGATGCCGTGATCGCCAATGCCGAATTCGAGGAAGCTATAGCGGCCGATGCATGGATAACGGAACGTCTTCCAGGCTCGGTCGCGCTGGAGTACGTCAATGGTCTAGAACTACATGTACCTTATCCCGGGGATTCTGCCTGACCGAAGCTGACGAGATAGAGATATTGATGGGGCAGGCTTACAACTTGGCGAATATGAGGCACGAGCTCAGTCTCTGGTATGCCACTGTAGGCAGTGAATATGGTCTTGCACTCCTCTGAAAGGACAGGGTCTTCCTCGACGAAGAACTTCTGCATCGTCTCATCCGTGATGGCACTGCTCGCCGGATCTAGATCTGCTGACATGATGACTGCTCAGGGAGGACGACGCGAAGTGATGTGGAACGTGAAGATGCTGAAGCCTCGAGGCACATATGTGTAGAATCCACTCCAGCCGCGTTGCAGTAGAACTACCTTACCTCAGTTCTAGTCCTATAGAATCGCGCATATGATCTTTCGTGTGGATCTCGCGGAAGTCTGGAGACTGCTAACAAGGCATACCATTGCCATCTACACATAGTGTGATGGCCATGAAGGAGGATCACCAGTCCCTTCCCGGTGGTTCCCATGGCATATATATATAGTGGTATGGTGGTACTGGTATGGTGGTATGGTGTAGTTCGATAACACATGTTCGATATCCATGATCCGGTGTACCTCCGGAGGTGTGACATGCTCTGGCTCTGATCCTGGTCAGACAGAGAACTAAATCGTCATGATCGACCGCGCTGACCGACACATGCACCTTACCTTACCTTTCCGGATGTCTTGGACAGATGAAGGACCTCACTGTCGCCCTCTCTGGAATCTATACCACTCGCATCGGACTTATCTCGCCCCGGGCAACGATTTGCGTGGAAAGCGGCTCCTTGAAACACGACAGCATATACGCACATACATGTCAATGTGCTATAGTTCTTCCATCGACCCTTGACTAGTCTGTGGCATGGCGTAACGGGCAAGCAAGCAGTACGTGTATAAGTGCGACCACGAAAGAATACTTCAAGACGACGCCGTGATGAACTCCTTCCGAAATCAACGACAACACCCTCCCGCGCCGTCCTCGCCCGCTGACATCGAAATGGACATGAACGGCGCTCCAGTGAGTTCGGGCGTGGACAGGCGGAAATCGTTTCTGCCGAATCTTCTTCCGCACTCGTACAAGGACTCGCGCGACAAGAGGCAGTACATCGCTGTCAACAACCGGCCGCGATGGATGCTGCATGTGCAGGCCACGTTCTGGCGTGTCCTCATGCAGCTGGGCATGTTCTTCCACCGCGTTGCGCGCCCTCGCCCGCCCAAGCCAACCTTCTACCGCATGATCGACAGCACCGTGTCTGGCCGTCCCGGTCAGATCTGCCTCTACTTCTACACGCCCCTCGACTACGACACGCAGAAGAAGCTGTGGACAGGCCGGCCCGAGGAGTTGGAGGAAGAAGACGAAGAGGCGCAGTCGCGGGATCGTCAGAAGATGAGGATGAGCATTGGCTCCATTGGCGAAGGCTTGCAGAGGAGGAGCAAGAGCGTGCGGAGGTGGGGAGGCTACCCGGTCATTATCAACTTCCATGGCGGCGGTTTCACCTTGGGGTCACCACACGACGATGCACGCTGGTGCGGCACGGTTGTGACAGAGTTGAACGCCGTGGTCATCTCCGTCGACTATCGTAGAGCTCCAGAATATCCCTTTCCTACAGCTGTGGAGGATGGTGTAGATGCAGTGCTATGGGTCCACCAGCATGCAGCCGAACTGGGTCTGGACCGGAACAAGATCCTACTCTCTGGTTTCTCCTCCGGAGGGAACATGGCCTTCACAGTACCCTTGCGGCTGTACGACCAATTGACAGGCTTCCACCGCGAGAACACCGCAGAGCCACAACCACAAGATGGTAACGAAGCTGGAAAAGGATATGTGTATCGGCCATCGTCTGCTGAGGACTCCGCATCAAGCAGTTCCACGAAAGTGCCCAATGATCCGAACGATCATGTTCTGGATCCCGCTGGACCTCCGCCACCAGTACCAAAAAGCATCACGA
Source organism: Mycosphaerella sp. Ston1 (assembly GCA_000504405.2). Classification (NCBI taxonomy): domain Eukaryota; kingdom Fungi; phylum Ascomycota; class Dothideomycetes; order Mycosphaerellales; family Mycosphaerellaceae; genus Mycosphaerella; species Mycosphaerella sp. Ston1. The sequence goes on from AWYF02002947.1 coordinate 23,859, forward strand.
AAAGTTCGAACGTATATAGAGAACGACAGTTGGAAGTACCCGAGATACAGATTCGCGGCATCGTGCCCTGGTATCCGTCATTAGACTACACGAGGACACGCGAAGAACGACGAGCTACTGGGCTGCGGGCCGACCAAGAATTGCCAGCTTTCTTCACCAACCTGTTTGACGATTCATATCTGCATCCTCCAAAAGACGTCACTCTCGACTCCCCGTACCTATCACCTGCCGTGGCGCCGACAGACCTGCTTCGCAATGCTTTACCGGACGAGATCATCATGCACACTTGCGAGTATGACATGTTGCTTGATGAAGGAAAGACATTCTACCAACGACTGATATCAGACGACATTGGCAAGAACGTGACTTACACCATGGTGCCGAGCGTCCCTCACGGCTGGGACAAAGCACCCAATCCGCTAAAGCCCACGCCTGGGGTCAAGGAGTACTACCTCAAGGCCTGCAAGGAGATGCGACGTATCTTGGGTGAGCGCCGTGTCGACAGCATGGCGAACCAACGACAAAGTGTCGTCAACTAATTTGATTGAGCTTTGAGCGTTCTTGAATGTATTTCAGCGACTGAGTGTCAACTAGGAGATACAGCGACATAAAGCAGCGCACATGAGCAGCACCATTAGAAGACCGGTCTGTATGGTTCCATCCTGATGCGGCCTTGGTACAACCTTACCTTGCTCTCCTTATCGTGCCGTGTCAAATCCATTTGAGACTTTTGCCTGCATACCACGCCTGAGCACGACAGAATGTCCGAGACCTCAGATGTCTCTGCTTTGTCTTTGCTATAAGAGTTCCATAGCACTGGTTCGACACAGTGGGATAGGATGCTGTCTCTCAGTATCTGAAACATGCGCTCCTAGGACTGAATATATACTGCATCAGATGGCCTCTCTCGTATGCAATAAACACGCAGACATCTCACGAGTAAGATGTGGTTCATGCCCAAGTTGACCCGCAAATCGTTGCGTGCATGGCAAACATTCTCGGACGAAGGAAACGACATTGCCTTTGCTGGCGCACTTCTCAGCAATCCAAAACAACCAGAGCATGCCAGTCCCGGCTCACACTCAGGCTATGCCATTTCTTCAACGCCGAACGAAAATGATCAGATGGGAAGGATCCCTCTTCACCTTCTGGACTTGCACCATTCCGCTGATAATCACCAAGTATCACCCCACGACCTCACTCTCAAATACCCTTCGGGACACATTGAACACTTCGCGTTTGGCAAACGCGTCCACAAGCGTTCACATCGCTACGCTCGCGCCGTTGATCCCATTGAAGATGTCATCACGACCATCGAAGTGCTCTGCATCCAGAATGGCTCCAACACGAAAGCCGAGCTCGAAGTCATGCGAACTATTTTGCGTACAGCATACATCCATCGCCACCAACTGTCTGCCGCAAACCTCCCAACAATACAAGTCCTTGTCAATAACATCTACTGGCACGCAAGACACCTCCCCCTACAACGACTCCCTCTCACTCCCGCTCTCGTCGAACATTTCTTCGATCAACTCCACGATCGCTGTATCGCTGATATCGCCAATTTACTAGAACGAACCGGCGACCAAAGCACAGAAAATACCTACGGAGAGCTCACCCCCCAATTCGTCAGCACCCTGTGCCTACAAACCTCCCTTTCCAAATCTTCCACGTTCCTCGATCTAGGCAGTGGAGTTGGTCAAGTCTGTATGCAAACCTCGCTCGAGACGGGCTGTACATCCTTTGGAATCGAACGAGAAGGTCGCTGTCACGCCGTCGCTATGACCCATTTAGCACAGTTCGAAATGCGCACGAAATTATGGGGATTGGAACATGGCGGAGTGCATTTGCGGAAAGGAGATTTTCTGGCTTGTGCGTCTTTTGTCGAGCACGAGTTGTTGGGCAAGGCGGATGTGGTGCTTGTGAATAATTTGAAATTGGAGCCCAGCTCCGATTTGGAGTTGCAGAAGAAATTGGCTCAGAGGTTGATGGCGGGCGCCATTGTGGTTAGTACCAGGCCTTTGGCGCCGATTGGGAGGGCGGCTGGAAGGAAGAGGAAGGTGGAGGTGGAGGGGTTTGCGACTCCGATGGAGAAGAACAAGAAGAAGACGGTGGGACGAGGGAGGGCGAAGGTCATGGCGTTACCCACTCCTTCTCCTGATCCTGTGCTCGACGGTGATGAGGTCTTAGTTGAGAGGCATGGGGAAGATGAGGTATGGACATGGACTCAGTACGTGTATGCTCCTGGGAGTGTGAGTTGGAGCGATAAGAGCGGCTTGTACTATATCTCAGTAAAAAGATGAATAGTAGGTACAGATGGAGTCTCTCTCTATCATGCGTAGATTGACCCATCCCATCCTTTTAGTCCCTCCCATGACTTAGCACAAGCTATTCTAGCCTCTGTCCTGACCGCAGTTTTTTGGGAGGGAAGTTTTTTTTTTCTTTTTGTAGCTCTGAAAAAGGGAAAGAAGAAAAGTTGGGGATCTAGTAGTGGGAAGCCAGCTACATGTAGCTGACCGGTCCACTCTGCGTGCGTGCGTGCGTGCATGCGAACGACATAGAATGGAACAGATGAGAACATGGTAGATTTTGAAAGCCCTTTTCATCGGGCCATACTCTGCATTCTCTACGCACAGTTTTCCGAGTACTGACTGTACTGTACAAGGTCAGCGAAGCTATAGCTGCGACCGCAACATCTTAACAAACAAAATTTGAAAACGCTACAACAGATGCATATGTCATGTCGTATCCGTGCCATGATCATTAGTTCTCCCGAACTTTCTACGCCAGAACTCCTACGCTGAAAGGCATCTAGCACATCTTGTACTCGCAGTGACCGTCTGCGATGCGCTTGGGATCGTCAGTCTCAAGCTTGTAATCAATTGCAATATCCAGATCACGGTGCTTGATGTTGTTTGGTCTGCACTCTAGCTGACCCTTGATGTGCTCGCCGGCCTCGACAGTGAGAACGTCTGCGAGGTAGAAGACTGTTTGCTTCCAATGCGTGTACTTGGTGTGTGGGCCAGTGCTGAAGCGCACGGGTTTGTGACAGGCGGAGAACTCGATGTCGAACCAAGCGATAAGGGCGTGCACGTAATCTGTGCGGCGGACAGAGATGTCGTATGGAAGCTTAAATGATAAGTCGTCCACTGTGCAGGTGTAGAGATCGAGGGTAAGGACTGCGGAGGGGTCGGTGACGACAGCTTTCAGGTCGACAGTGTCCACGAGAGGCTCGGTGAGAGCGGTGTGCTTGAGAGGCGAGTAGTCGAAGCCGTAGACATTGTCCCAGACTGTCAAATATCAGCGCCGCCCACATTAACGAACGAGGAAGGAAGGATGCATACAGCCAATCTTCTCGTCCTTGTAGTCTCCATCCTCGATTCCGGCCATAAAGATGGTGGCCTTGTCTGGGAAAATCAGACCCTTGCCGTCCTTGCGGAGGTATCTGTCCCGAGCCCAGAGGACAGTGTCCAACATGCTCTCGTACAGGAGGAAGTAGCCCATCCACTCGGAGATGATGATGTCGACTTCTGGGAAGGGAAGCTCAACCTCCTCCATCTTGCCCTGGAGGAGAGTAATCTTATCGGACATGCCATTGGCCTCGACGATCTCCCGGGCTTTGTAAATTATAGTGGACATGTCCACGCCAATCACGTGCTTTGCGCCAGCCTTGACAGCGAACCTATTGACACACCACGATCAGTTTTCTGCGCCTTCTCTCATGTGTCTGGCCGAGTTGTGCTCCGTGTGGAAGCGCGTAAAGGCGGTATGAATGGAGGAATGTGTACATGCTGAGGATGGATGTACCGCATCCGACATCGAGGACGACCTTATCCTTGAACAGGTGCTTGTTGTTGTAGATGGAGTCGCGATAGCTCTTAGTTCGCACTTCGTCCTTCAGCATTTCCTCGTGGATGCCGTGGTGGTTGTAGCTGTTGAAGTAGTGCGCTTCGCTGTGCGCCATGCCCGCCATGGGGTCACTGGTCGGTTGCTTGTTCTCTGCCATGTTAGCGGCGGAGTGGGAGGAGCGGGCGGGCGGGGGAGGAGGTGGTGGAAGTGAAGTGAAGTAGGCGAGAGCGAGCAGGTAACTCGGAGTGTCGACTTGTTTCTCAGCACGAGAAAAAGATCGTTTTGTTAGTTCCAATTGCCGGACCCACTTTTACCCGCATGTTGGACCCTGAATTACCCCTTCCGCAAGACCGCTAGTTCTACTCAGGTCCACTTAAGAAGTTAAGTCACCCGCCTGCCATAACGCAACAATATTCCAAATCAGGTACCTGAGGTGGTATCTCGCAACCAGCGACCCGGACCGTCATCAACAGCGATTATCATTCATACCACCGAAAGCGGATGCAACTCCTGCTGCCGAATCCCACTCCTCATGTGCCGGGATATTACATATTGACGATACCTAAGTGAAATTAGTGAATCGTTGCAAAGTTTGTCACCAGTTCAGACGGCAAACCTAGTAGAATTCGAAGAGCAGAACAAATAGGGACTAAAGACACCTGATACAAAGTGCATACATAGTGCATGCATTTGAGGGGGTATCTCTCGCAATCTATCAATCTGATGTTCTAGATTGCAATCTCCATGTCCTTGGTCAGCATCGTGCAACAATGCAGGCAAACACTATCAATCCACCTCAGCAGGGCCAACACTCCCACTTCTTTCATTTGTACTTGTCCCGCTCTGCCCATGCCCACTCACAACCTCCCTTGATGTGGTTGGAGAGCTGACTTGCTCTTCCACACTCTTCCTCCATCCCATGCTCGAAGCTGTAGGACTGATTGGCGTAGGCTCTTCTACAATTACGCCCGGTAGCACCGTGGGTGGTTCAAGGTCAGCAGTGTTGAACGTGGGTTTTGCAGCTGCTTGCTTTGGACTAGCCTCTTTCACCTCCGACGAAGTCCTGGGTTTTGCACTTGTGGGTGCTCGAGCCTGCGGCGAATGAGGTGATGTCGGACTGTACGGTGCAAGCCCACGATGTCCATCTGTGTAAGTCTCTATAGGCGGTGGCGGCGACCTATATGAGCTTGATTGTGACTGTGAACTTTGCTGACGATGATGTGCAGGTTCTGGCTTTTTCGGTGCATGGTTCGGGTTGAGAATCTTTGCGACGAGATTTCTTTCATCAACGGCATCACTATCCTCACCATCTGACCCCTCGAAGAATGCGTCATCCCACACTCCACTGCCTGCCCGAGAAAGCGAGGAGCTGCTGCTGATCGATGAGTAGGACGAGGAAGTGTTGGCGCGCCTGGCGGAGCTGATCTTGTCCATGCCGTGCTGTGGTACGGCCAGATCAGCGAGTTCGTCTCGTGCTTCTCGCGTCTCGCTTTGCGTTCGTGGTTTCACTTCACCTTGCTTGCTCGTCTGTTCGATGACTTGCTCTCCGTGTTCACCACTGATAGGAGTGTCCATAGGTTTGGCCCGCTCACGAGCTGGCTCATCTTCATCTCTGGTACGGGCAGCATAGGTATCCGCGAAATGAGTGTCACACAGATGCTTGACAACAGGCCAACCGTATGCGTTTGCAAACATCCTTCGCACAATGATATTGTTGTGCGCGTCGGGTTCCAGACGGACAAGCACTTTTCGCCATGACAGATCTCGATGGTAGGCACGAGCAATCTTCTCTTCAACCTTCATGCTAGACGCACCCATGGTGTTGTTCGTCAAAGTGGCATCAGAAGCATTTGATTGTGCCGTAATGGTGCTGTCGCTTGACCTGATAGACGTGTTGGAGGCATCGCTTGGCATACTATCTCGGGATGACAAGCTCGGCTGTCGACTCTGCCCCTTCTTCGTGGGTGGAGGTGGGATGTCTTCAGGATGATAGACACGATCATGAAAAATCGTTCGAGCTCGTGTGCTAGGATCACAAATCCATTGTCTACTAGGTAATGGAGGATGTAATATGTCGCCGGCAGACTCGAAGATGGAAGTTTTGGGAGGTGCCAACACTTCACCAGTCTCAGCATTCAAACTATCTCCTCTCGTAGCACCGGGACGTTTGTGATGTGACGGGCTACTGTGAAACTGTGGTCGCATGGTTGGATTGTCCGTTGTGGACTCTTGGCCTAATCTGACATCCTCAGAGCTCGTTTCCGCGGAGAAAGTCATGGTCTGGCCTCGACGAAGGATCTTCGTTGTCTTCTTCTTCTGTGGCGGCGGTTTCGCAGCGGCAGTGGCACCAAACCAACTCATGACAGTTGACATCATGCCCTTGTTGTCTTGTGCGACTTCCGATCCCACCGAAGAGCCTCTGCTGGTACCCCGTTTCCCATCGCTCTCCTCATTGAAGCTCATGCGGCTCGACAATTGCTTACTGTCCTCCGCAGTCTCATTTTCTGAGGGCTGTGGAACCGAATCATCCTGTCCTGGTCTTGTCGACGAGCCTTCGTCCTCAGACTCCCAGGGTCTTTCAGATTGCGTGTTGGGCACCAGTGCCGATGAGTTGGCACCCGTGAGCTCTGCCCAGCCCCATTCTGCCACTGTGCCGATCAGGCCGTTCTCACGCCGTGCTTTTTCGACCTTGCCGAGCCCTCGCCAATCCAAGAAAAGTAAACAGCTTGTACGAAGGGGCACGATGCCATCGTTGACTACATTCGAGTAGACCGTGCGGTTGCGAAACATTCTCAGCACCTGATGTGCGGGACCAGTGGGCAAGATCCGTAGGAGTGGCTTGGCAGCTGCATCGGCCTGGTCGTGCTCTTTCTCTTTTTGAGCGCTGTTCGTGAAGATGTTACCCATCGCATTCCAGCCTTTGTTGGCGAGAGTGGGAGCGCGCCAGGTGAGCCCCAGGTCCTGTCCAGTTCTCCCCACCAGTCCAAAATCAAGCGCAAACTTGACATACATTGGATTTTCATTACTCAAGCCGAGCATAGGAGAGGCAAGACACACAAAGTTGACAGGTTGTATCTGCTTGAAAAACGTCGGACTGTGCTTCTGTATATACGCGACAGCATAGGTCTGGATCAGACCGCCAAGGCTGTGTCCAACGAAAGATATGCTGGTGAATTTGTACGGTAGGTCTTCTGCTGCCTTGGCTTCTCTAGGTGCGGCGACACTGCTGCCCTGATGTGCTGGCTTGCCATCACGTTTCGCTTTATCTGCTTCGCTGGTGAATGTGTCTGTGAACTTGCGACTGAGGTTCCTGTGGATGGGCAAAAACGGCTGATCAGGGTAAGTAAAGCGAAGAATGTACTTGGCAAGCCGTTTGCCTAGGTATTGGATGCCGTTCTCTGTGCGTACTGCATTCCCGTGGAAGCCTCTCACTATAGTCTCCTCCTCATCGTCATCTTCTTCCGGTGCATTATTGAGGTCGTCCTGACCTCCTGTAAGATTTGCCGGGGCTGTCTCTTTTCCATCCTGCTGCGATTTGACATCATCTGCTCCTGAAGTGTCGGTCTCCTTGCCCTGCGATGCTCGATACTGCTCTTTGCGCTTCTTCGCGTCTGCTCTCGCTTGTGCTACTGTCGAATCGATGCTCTCCTTCAAGAACAGCATGTCTGCGCCCAGATTACTATGTAGACCGTGCGTGACAATGACCAAATGTACGTTTCGTCTCTTCCTCGGCTTCTCCTCCTTCGGCTTCTCCTCCTTCGCATTTATATCCTCACTCTTGCGTATGATGTTCGATGATTTTCGCCGCTTTTTCTCCTTGTCGTCTTCGTTGTCCCATGAAGGCAGTGGCGGCTTGTCCCACAGGGTTTCTGTATCTTCCACCACCAGCCGTACAGCCTTCGAGTATACACCTTCATTCTGCACATGACCGCGTCTTCGTGCTTCCTTTCTCTCTTTCTCGCCTTGTAACGCCTTGACGTTCGCCGGCGCTCCGTGACCTGCTGCTGCCACTGCAGCAAACCCCAATTCCAGGCTCCGCTCATCCCTCCCTATTAGGACTTCAAAGCCAACAGAAGCAGAGTTGGAGAATAAAATCTGCGAGGCAATCTCGACAATCCATGTCACCTTGCCCTTCTCCTTGTCACCGCTTTCCACCTCTTGCTGATAGCTCCTCCGCCTCTTTCCCAGATCGGCGCCAGTCTCGCGTATGTCATCTGGCACCAGTAGCTTCGTCGACCAACTGCCTCCAGCTTTCAACATGGGCTCATACTCGGGCGCTCCATCCTTATCCGGGTTTTCGACCTTGTGATGAGGATTAAAGGTTGCAGGATAGGCGGAAACGTGCAAAGCATATGGGCCATGCACCCATGCCGCGCGCAGGGGAATAGCGGAGGTGTTCTTAACTCTCAAATGGAGATGCTTCGGCGTGGGCAGTATGCGATCGTTGCTGGGCGTGTACGTGAGGGTATATCGTACGACCTCGCCAATCTTGACGCCGCCGGCCTGATGGACAAGCAACATCCTTCCGGTACTGTAGAGTAGCCAGAGTACCGGTGTAGACTAGGCAGTGAGTAGATGACTGCTAAGGTATCATGAGAAGGCCGTATTGATACTGCTACTCTCCCGCCGAGCCATCACGGAGCGCAGTCCTCGAAGCGAGCAGGCGCACATGTATGAGAGGACTGCTGGTGGTCGTCAGCAGTCTGCACTGCGGAACTGCGACGGGACGGCGTGTGTCTGGACGAGCGAGCGAGCGAGGTCAAGATGGATTGATGATGATCAGATTGAGATGATCACAAGATCAATTCCGGCGGTCTGGGTGGCATGACGATAGAATCCTGATGGAAAGCTTCCATTTCGCATCCCTGATCCTTGCCAGCCTGTGCGTATACTACTTCTACGGAGTCTCCGTACACAAATGTAAAAACATCCCGAATGCTCCGTCTTCCTTTCACATATGTCACCATCATGAGCTACCTTACTGTCGGATGTCTGCAGCGGGATGCAGCGCGTTTTGCGCCATCGGCCCTGTCGTCGACAAGCTCACAATGCCTCGCCATCTATATTGATGCTCGATCCGGTTGGCAAGTAATTACCTGGTATATCTTGCTTCGAATGAAAGGCTTTGCATCATCAGTGGAATCCGCGTGCTTCAGCTCAACGGATATGAAACGGAGAATATGCTGCTGACTGCTGTGCATCGTCTAGCATGGCTTGCATTCGCGCTTACAACTGAAGTGGACGCACAAGTACGGCATGGGCAACGAAGACATCAACGAGCGTACTCGCGATCCCCGCACACGGAGCGAACAGCAGGGCCTGCTATCCGAGAACAGGCCCTAGCATAGGCATACATATATGTACCACAGACAAGACTCCTCAGGCCTGTGCTCGGATAGCAGGCCCTGCTGTTCGCTCGAGATTGATTTCAACTACAGATGTACATCTATTGGATATGGGAAAGGAGCGTATTGAGGAAAGCATGTCAACGCTGATCGATCGCTCCCAACCGATTTTTTTGGTACAGAGGCTCCCTGGAACTGAGCACACAGGCTATCTCGATTCTCGCTCGTTCACTTACTGTGCGTCTTTATCGCGCAGTCAGCCCGAGGGACCCCCATCATTAGGGCGGGCTCAATGCTAGGCTCGTGGAATGCCAAGAAGTCACTACTACTGCATAAGACCACCAAATCGTGCTATAGTCAGTATCACAGTCAGGATAGTGCTTACGATACGAGGTCTGGCTAGGAATGTGCGTATACATGACCTTACAAGTTCAGCACACCCGACTGAATCCGTGAATCGCATCTCGCTGGGTAACGACGGACTCTACTATATAAATGTGTCCCTCGTAAGCTCTATCGCAACGTCCAAAAGTCCATCCATCGAATACCTCGACGCTTATGAAACTCCACGTCCCCGTACCATCCACCGTTATATCTTAAAACTCCAAAATGTTCGCATCATCCCTTGTCGCCATTCTCCTCGCCCTCACAAGTACAGCCCATGCGGCCTGCGCCGATCACGACGTCAGACTAGACTGCAAAAATGGTCCAGACGGCTACGGCTGTCCTAAAGAAGATGCGACGTGCCCAGTGGGTGCTAACGGTGTGGTCACCCAGGGCAGAAGTGTAGTGGAATACAGCTGTGGTACAACACTCCCAACCTGCCTCGTTAGGGTAAGTTCCAAACTCTTTCACAACATGGCGTTGACTCGGCTGACATCCTATGCTACCTGCTATTAGCTATCTTGCTGTCCCTTTTAGTGGAAACGGATCGACAGAACAGCCTTTGGAGGTTGCTGGTCATCGGTCGCAGAGCCTGGGGGTTGAACATCTTGAGCAAGCACACGTTTACAGCTGGGCTATGCGTGGCATCTGTGGCGAGGCGCCTTTTACAGGCATGTAACGCAGTTCTCCACCAAAGAACCTCAGACTAGAACGATTTCGTGTACATACCTCCTAGGTTGGATGGGCCTTCTCGGGTCGAAGCATGCTGCTGCGGATATCAAAGTTCTTAAGTCTCAAGATGAATATTGACTAGAAGAGATGTTGTCTTCTCAGACGCAACTGAAGCGCTCAAAGTCTCATCCCGCAAACCAATCATATCGAATGGCGCTAAAAATACTTCACATCATCACTGAAGCGCTCTACATCTTACACAGCAGCACATATTGGACCATTCAGACCTCTCTCGACTCGCGTCGGCGCAAGTCGAGACTGTTCGCTACCACTGGTGCTCGCCGGCCCATTTCAGGATAACAGCGCGACGGGCGAGACGCTGCGCCGATGTGATTACGGGCACCGAGCACGTACGCAGATCACGAAAGTGCCAGACTAGGAGACACATCCCTCTCGGATGCCTCACACTTAATGTACTCCAAATGGAAGACGGTGAGTATGTCCAATGTCCAGTTGGCAGTAAGGCTGCACCCCCTTGTTTGATGACTGAAACAGGACGTGCGGATTGCACACATTGGTACCTGCAGTAGCGCCTCGAGAGGAGCATACAGTAGTTCTACTCGATATGGATATGCCCAGCGCCACACTTCTCCATCTCAGCTTCGGCTGGCGACTATGCAGCCGCTTGTGCGAGCATGATACTCAGCACGAGCATTGCGGCTGCAGCAATGCAGGCGTCAAACAGTGGTGATGAAAGCATGGCGAATGACAGCAATGCCAGCCAATAGATGCTCAGCTTGCCGCTTCCCTGAGTACATGTGCTCCGAGGTGTACACAGAGGTCTCATGGTATAACAAACACTTACATCCCAGCCCTGACAAGGCCTCTTCAGTTGTCTACGCTGTTTCCTATCTCCTTACTTTTCCATCCCTGGCCCACTCGTTACGCCAGCCTATCTTCAAACATTGTTCATATCACCAATCCCTCACTATCCCGTGCATTGCACCATGCACTTTACTCCTGCTACGCTGGTCGTAGCTAGCTTTGCGATTCATCAAGCATCTGCCACTGGTGCCGGATATGGTTCAGGTGGCTGGGGTAGCCATATCTCCTACTCGACACCTGCGAACACTGACAACAAATGCTCAACAAATCAGACTAAAGGATATGACTGGTCGGGCCTGTCTACTGGGTCATTCGGCAGCTATGGTAGCAACAAATTTTCCGGCTGGTCCTGCTCGAACTCCTTTGGCAAGCGTGATCTCCTGACGAAACGTACCTTTCAAAGCAAATGCATTACTTCGAACCTGGACGACGAGCCTGCTGTAGACTCTAATGGAGATGACAAAATGTCCATTAAGACCTATCAAATCTCTTCTGACCAGGACGAGAACGTGGATATCGAGTGCCACTACACGATGCCGGATGAGTCAACGTGTAAAGAAGTGCATACGTGTGCTTCCAGTGGCTCTACTATCCAGAACACACAATGTGGTGGCGCCAAGAAGGTCACTTTCAAGCCTGTCGGTAGCTCCAAAGGCAAGGGCTGCAATATTGGAGTTCACAGCATAGAGTTCGATTGCGAGACGGCCTCTGTACCTCCAAGCTACTCCACGACCTCAGCTACCGTCGACAGCTCTACCAAGCCGACACCATATAGCTTCAGCAACTCCGTATCCTCGGCCGACAGCACGTCGATTCCTGACTATGGTACAACCATCTCCAGTTCAGCAAGCATCCCTATGTATCCATCAACCAGCAGTGTTGAGACATCGCCAGTAACACCATCGAACCCTATCAACTCATCACCAAGCAGCATTGAGACATCGCCAGTCACAGCTTCAGTTCCAGACTATTCGAGTCCTCCGGTCTATGCCAATTCATCGACGATCCATGTACCAGCAGGCTACGGCTCCAGTTCGACCCAGACGAGCAGTGTTCCAGTGGAGACGCCTAGTTCGCCACAGCCAGAATCGCCGGATGTACTTCCCAAATGTATCAACAGCTGGCTTCACTTGACTACGTGTAACGATAACACTGCCTATGAGTGCTTCTGCAAGCACAGCGACTTCGTGGGCAATGTCTACAATTGTGTGAGCGCATGGTCCGATAACGAAGACACTACCAACTCAGGTGCTGGCTATTTTATGGGTTTGTGTGCCGAGTATATTCCTGAGAATCCAGCCATCGTCACTGGGTGTCCATCGACCATTACTCCAGCTACTGGCCATCCTGCTTCAAGCTCGACGCCGGCATCTACGGGCAAGACTGTCACACAGTACAGCACAATTATTGCCACAATCACCAGCTGTGGTGCCGATATCACAGACTGCCCTGCTACCTCAGCACCTGCACAATCTCCATCATCAGCGGTCACTACTCGCACTGAATCACACCCAGTGCAGTCTTCCTCGTCAGCCATCGTCGACGCCATCGGGTCTGCACCAGCGCAATCAGCCGGAACCACCACCACCCCACCCCCCTCAGTACCTTGCACAACAATCACATTCTCCTCCACATGGCTCGTCCCAGCAACCTACCCCACCGGCAAAAGCCAAGGCTCCCCAGTCAGCTCCACAACGTCCTACATCACCACAGTAACCGTTCCTCGCGTCCAAATCACCACATACACCATCACCGACGAGAGCGGCCGCACCCAGAACTTCCCAGGTCTCGGCTACCAGCACCCTACAGCAACACAAATTTCTTCTTCTCTGACGGGACCTCCCACACCACCACCACCACCACCATCCTCACCCACTTCCATCGCGGGTCCAGTCAATACGAGCGTCAGAACGACGACATCGTCGTTTATGCCAATGCCAAAACCTACCGATACTACTACGAATAATACTACTACTAACAGTATTACACCCTACCTCGGCGCAGGCCAGAAGCTGGAGATTGGCGGCGGAGGCGGAGGGATAGTTATGATTACGATGATGATGATAATGGTTAGGGTTTGATTTTCCATAAACTCAAAGAAAAGAGTCCCCCTCCTCGTTCAACGACGTGACACGTTATATACTTGTATATAGATGTATCAATATATATATATATACGTCAAGAGAAATGTATGTCGTATATGGTGAATGAACGAAAATGATTTGATGTGAGGAGGTAAAAAAGAGAAAAAAGGGAATTTTGATCAAATTGATCAACGATTACAATAGGATAGACGACAGACAGACGACGGACAACAGACGATAGACGTCCTTTTCATTCGGGTATGATGATGCTGCAGCAATGCTATCTCCCGATACCTCACAATGCACGCAAATGCTGATGCCAATGCCAATGCCAAACACATCGCTACAATACTACAACTCTCGAAGGCGATTCTATTCCTGTAAACGCCACTTCACATGCATCTGTACAGTTCTCCATGCTTGCTCTCGCTCAGTCTATCGGTCACCTGTCCTCCCGCGTCTGAAATAGTCGTAACTCGTATCTTGTTCATAAGGATCATCGCCGGGCGTATCCCCAGGAACATTGCCATATCTTACAGGGCCATACCCACCAAGAACACCACCAGGTGTGCTGTGGCCCATCTGCGCTGAGTGCTGGACCAGATTCTCCCTGCTCTGCTGCCGAGATACTTCACCAAATCGTCCCATTGGCGACTCGCCGCGCAGGTTCGATGGTGTCTGATGGTAGCCCGCAGGCATGGTATAGCCCGTTTCAGGCACCCGGGTTCGGGATGTCTCTCGCGAGACACTGCCGCTTCGATCGTGCCAATCTGAGTTACCAGAGGCTTCTCGTGAATGACCATAATCGGAATCCCAGGTGCCAGCCCTAGTCAGGCCTGTGGCGATCGAGCTTGGCGTACCTGGCCGAATCACATCACCTGCACGACCATACAGCTCGCCATCTCCACCGGCCTCATCTCGGAACTCAGGACGGTTTTTGAAGTTCTCAAAATCCATGTTGTGTTCGTCCACCACTTCCCACCCGAGACTGTTCCTGTCTGGTGCCTTCTTGCCTGGGACATGAGCATTCATGCTCTCCATATACACATCGCTGTACCCGCCCACAGTCGCACTCTCATCGACGGATGTGCGTCCAGTATATATCTGCTTCAACAAATGCTGACTTTTCGATGAAACCATCGGAGTGATCAGTGGCTTGTACAGCACGGGATGTCCGAATCGAACACCCACTCGATCACCCTTGCGCTTCTTGCCACCGATCATAGCCGCTTCGTTCGCTTGTAGGCCCTTGCCCGTCTGGTAGTAGTGAATGTCATCGTCAAAGGTCTTCATGCAATAGACTTTGAAGCCGATCAACAGCAGCGGTAGAGGGGCCAATGCTGCCAGCATCGGCCATCGTACCTCGAGGAAGCCTTGCGCCGCAAGGATCAGTGCAATGATGAGGTTGCCAAACAAGGTGGCGAAGAGCAATCGATTGAAGACTGAGCGCCAGAACATGCCTCCCGACTCGTATTTGGTGATGAACACATACAGGATCAGGTATTTCTTCATGTAAGAGTCCATCCAGAAGTATAATGCTGTCACTGCGAGTACTAGCGGCTGGATCGTAGCGAAAGTGAGAGCCACGCTGGTGTAGAACAGAAAATAGTTGTAATAACCCGCGTAATCGAATGACTGTGGCGCTGACAGTTCGATCGTTCTCCGAGGCGTTGGTGACAGGAAGCGCCTCGAGTATGATCCCCAGATCAGCGTCCATAACTGACTGAGGTCGACCGCAGCGCCGAGATTCCGTTGCAGCATCCATGAGATCCAGTAGGTGGAGACGTTGCACAGCCCAACCACGATCTGGTGAAACGGCTGACTGTCTGCAAAGGACGCGCCACCGATGAGACTTGCTACCCACGACCAGACTGAAGCAAACAGCGAGAACACGATCAGATTATTGAACATGAAGAAGCTGTACAAATTGCGGAAGACATGTCGTTCTCGGCTCGATTTGGTGAAGTCTCCGGCCTTGATGCACAGTTTCCGGAAGATGGCAGGCAGATAAAAGTAGAAGGCTGTCGTCAGCGCAGGAGCCGCCACACCTTGGACGATGGCCCACCAAGTACGATGGGCAAGATAATTCCTCTGGAAAGCGGGCCAAACCTTGCCGAGATTCGACAGATTCGCTAAGAAGACTGCAATCATGATGTTGGGTGCGACCCACGCCAAGGTGAGCAGCACAATCCACAAGCCGTTGACAAAGTCGCGTCGCTTCCTTTGACTATCGGACATCTTCAGGTTCTTCCAGACAATTGCGTTAGGTTTAGGCGCAAGTTGAATCAAAGAGCCCTGAGGCCTCTTCTTCCGAGCAGCATATGCCACACTGTGTGCCGATGTGATTTGCTCGTACGATGCAAAGCCATAGGACATGGGGTTGCGCTTGTCAACGCTCTGTCGCACTTCTCTAATCTCCATTTCCAGCTCCTTGATCCGCCCTGTCAAGTATTCGATCGCGTCCACTTTCGTCCCTTTCGAGTATGTCCCGTATGATTTGTCCTCCTTGTGAGGTTTGCACCGGGGTCTTGTCGCAGGCAGCCTATCTGGGTTTCTCATATACTTTGCCAAATGTTCTTCAAGCTCGCGAACGCATTTCTCGTGGTCTTCTACCAAGTCTGGTAGATCCTTCACGTTTCGAGCGATTGAAGTTTTGGGCATATCTGGCGTGGCCTTCACCTGGTCGGTGATCCTCGCGATGCCCTCGTCTGATCGCATTTCTTTCGGGATGTTCGTAAGCAGCAGAGTCCTGGCGTGCAAGCTCCGCTGATAGTCCTCGCTCTCAAAGTACTGCCTGCGCATAGTTGTGATCGCCCTGTAATTCCTCCATAAGAAGAAGACGATGACCAGATCGAATAGCCAAGCCACAACAGGATATGCCCAGAACTTGTCGCTCGCATACATGTACTGTGGCTGCATCTTGTTGAACCACATCACGTTGTCATTGTAGCATGTTGGTGCACCACCACATGCCGTCGCTGCTCCCCACAGGTTGATCGGGACGATGATGCCACAGCCCAGCACAGCCAGAATGGTGAAGATGTCCCTCAGCATTCGGCACACCCGCATGAAGACTGCGGCATCTAGACCAACTGTCCGAACCAAGTCCGCCTCTTTCGTCTGAATCAATGGCCTGATCCACCCAAACAGACCTTTGTTGATCGGAGGCGGCGCATGTTTCGAGTCGGCGTATTTCGCTCGTGTGGCGTAGACAACACTGTTGTAGGGTCGTAGGAAGCAGAAGACAAGGGCCAGGATGGCAGCCAGGACCACGGAGGTGACGAGAGAGGCCAAGGCAGCTTCGCCTTGAATCTACAATCGCACAGTCAGCTTCGCTTCGGTCCATCACTGATCGCGCCTGCCCCGGAGAAATACCCACTGCTGTACTGAACGGATCGGATAGACTGTTGAGAAACTCCTGCGTAGCATCTCTTTTGGCGGCCATTGGGCTCGCCATTGTGGCAGTAAGGACAGACCTGACCGTGTAGCAGAAGTCTGTCGTAGAACTAGCGAGCGTCTGCTTCTGCTTCTACTTCAACTGGCAGTGCAGAGAACTGGCAGTGAAGAGAACAAAGAACGCGCCCGTCGTCCAGTCCGTGCAAAAGCCAGAAAAGAATGTCGGCACTGTAGTTTCCACCACTTATAAGGTGCCTTTCTTTACTCATCTGAAACCTCCAGACGAGCTCCAGAGACAAAGCCTGTCTTGTACATGTAGAAAAACGAAAGACAAAAGACAGGAATAGGGCCCGAGGAGAGAGAGGGTGGCCCGAAGAGAGAGAGAGATGTATTGAAGAAAGTAGATATTAGTTCCTGTTCTATTGGTGGGGGTGGTCGGTGTGTGTTTGTAAAAAAGAGAAAAAAAAAGATACAAAAGACACTTCACCTTAAGAAAAGCATGATGATGAAAGTGGTGTTGGAAAAGATACCGTAGAACAAACTATCCCGCCGAAGCTATATAGACACTACTACGGTGTACATATACCTACCTACCTGCCTCTTTAACAACATTCCATTCTATCTCTCTAC
Organism: Mycosphaerella sp. Ston1; assembly: GCA_000504405.2. NCBI lineage: Eukaryota > Fungi > Ascomycota > Dothideomycetes > Mycosphaerellales > Mycosphaerellaceae > Mycosphaerella > Mycosphaerella sp. Ston1. Next base: position 41,104 of record AWYF02002947.1, read on the forward strand.
CTCCTCTACCTCCTACATAGTAATACCCCTCTCTTTCTTTTCAAGTCTCCAGAATACCTCAGACTCTATCCTTAGGTACATGTACTATTCCTTCTAGAACCAATACAACCTGTATGTACCTGTGAAGATCGTAAATTAGAGTTTCACCCAAGATCCCTACAGAGAGCTAGAGGAGCTATTTCTGATCATCGGACGCGCTTGTTCGGCTATTATTGCTATCATGACACCATCGTCCGTCCCCGAGCTTCACAGCTACAGGTACCTGTACCTGCCCTACCTATAGTAAGGTCCCGCGTTATAGAAGAAGTATGCCAAGCGGACATGTGTTCGTCCATCAGATCAGAAAAGGAAAAATGAAAAGCAAAAAGGTGCCAGAGAAAAAGGAGCAATTCCACCGGCACCTCCAGTACCTTACCTCAGTGCTTCTACTCATGCCCGAGCCCGAGATATCACGCCACCATGACCACCAGCACATAAACATTGGCAGCAAAATACCGAGAGTAAAATCACAGCCTGGTGGCGCTAAGTAGCACAAATGAAACTGCAATCACAACCTGGTGGCAGTGGATAAGATAGCAACAAAGGAAACTGCTCGTACTCTGTCATAAAGTACGCCGTATAGTACATAAGCCTTGGTCTGCTGAGAAGCTGGCTCATTGAATCTCGCCCATTCTCTTGGTATCATTTCCCTTTCCTTTCCATTTGAGCAAGCAAAATTTGGCCCACTGTCTCCATTGGACGCGCCCACATCCAGCAGAAGCGCACTGATGCAACGAACGCAGCAGTAGGACTTGGTGCGCTGACGTTTTCGACCATTTTCAGAAGACTCGACGAGTCAGAAGTCGAGGTCTGCAACTCTAGTCCTCGTCCTCGTCCTCTTCCTCGGGTGCCTGAACAAAAACCTAGTCAGTGGCGACGTCTTCCCCCACATTGCCCAAAAAAGCATTGGGCACAATGTGTGTACTTACAGCAGTATAGGCAGCCTTCGCCTCTTCGTAACGCTTCTTGTCAGCGGCAGCCTTGGCCTCATAAGGAGCCTTCTGCTTCTCGTTCAAGGCCTTCCACCTCTCACCGAGGAGCTTGCCGACCTCGCCTGCATACAACATCAGTTTTGCACTCGTGGGGCGTCAGAGAGCAGGAGCAGCAGCAGGAAATAGACTTACCGAACTTGATGCCAGGGTTGTCTTCGCGGACCTTGTCACGCGTGTCGTTGGCGAAGAACATGTAGGCAGAAAGACCGCGCTTGGGCATGTTGGGGTCTGTTGGAAAGCAACAGTTAGCATGATGAAGATGCTCGCTGCCGATGAAGGGGAGTGAGCATCTTACCCTTCTTCTTCTTGCCACCGTCAGCCTTGCCGGCAGCCTTCTTGGAGCCACGGGTGGTGGTCTTTTCCTTGGGCATGATTGCGGTGATGTGGTGATTTGGTGATGTGCTGCAAGGACGTAAGCAACCAATGCGATTTTGATGGCGATGAGGAGAGTGAGTTGATGCGACCGAGAGTGCAGTGTTGGAAGCGACGCGCCTTTGAGAGGGGGAGGGAGAGAGGATGTGTGTGTGTGATTGCGCAAGTTTTGGGGGGAGGGAGGGAGAGAGAGAGGGAGCTTTGTTGTGGGTGTGAGGCACGCGCAAAGTGGGAAGGGAAGGGAAGGGAAGCTGCCGGGCGCAACAACACGCGCAGTCCAGTGCCAAACATGAACACGCGAAGTTGGGCAGAGAAGTGACGCGAATGTGCTGGGGACTGACTGACCTCGACGCTTTTTCGATGCGACACGGGCGGAGGGGGTGGTGTTGCCGCTGGAGGCGCGCGTCAGTCAGCGAGCAAAGAGATAAATGCGACCGATGCTGGCGGTGCTCGCTGCTGCTGCTGCTGTTGTTACTGCTGCTGCGCAACACCAAGGCGCGGCGCACACAGCGGCGACGGACGAGCAACAGGGCGCAAGACGCGTCGCTTGTGTCGGGCCATCGGTGTTGTGGTGGGCGTGATGCTGGGATGCTGTGCAGTGCAGTGCAATGGGAAGAACTCACGTTGGGTGTCTGTCTTTGTATGGCAGGCTGGCAGGCAGTCGGCGGCGGGTGTGCTGAGAGGTACTGTAAGAGCGAAAGAGAGGAAGCGAAAGAGCAGAGGAGTGGGCGAGCCAGCAGTACTGCTCCCTCGCGGTCTCACAGCGCCTGGTGTCTGCGCGTACTTTTGATCACGGGGGGCTGCTCTCGCTAATTACCTGACCTGACCTGACCTGATCTTACCTTTCTCCTCTCTGCTCTCCTCTCTCCTCTCCTCTCCTCTCTTCTTCCCTCTCTCCTCTTCTTCTCTCTTCTTCCCCTTCAGCTTCTCCATGCACACCATATGTACATCACGTAGATTCCACCGCGTATGAGCCTCAGGCAACCATTATCATCAATGACAACAAGCAGTAGCTCAGGTAGTGCCTTCCCAAACCTACCTCAGGTAACGCGTTCGCACCCGTTTGCATCACGTGATCACCACGTCGCGTTGTCTCCCGCGCCCACTCCAAACAAGAATGGAAGGTACCAGGTACGTGTACTTTACATTAGGTTCATGCCTGAGGCCCCGCACTTTCTCTCTGTCCGCCTCGGGCACTGTTGAGCCTGACTACTAAGGTACTGTAGGTATGTACATGTACGTACCACCACGTCGGTATAGCGCAAAGCAGTACAGTCAAAAGATCAGTCGGCAAGCATAGCATATGGATTCGTAGCAAGCTTATGATGATGATGATGTGAATTATCATGAGCAGCAGCAGCAGCATCTTCTTCATCCGATCGCTCATCAAACTTCTTCTTGTGATTCTGCGTCCTTTTCACCTTCTTCCGACTGCGACTCTGCTTCTGCTTCTGCTTCTGATGCTCCTCATCCTCGTCTTCGCCAGTCAGTGTCGATAACATTTCATCCATAGCCGCCCGCCACTTCATCTGTTCGTGTCTCCGATCAGGACTACCAGCCACCATCACATCATTGCTGAAGAATGGGGCGATGCGCGGCAGACTTTGCAACGCGCTATGTAGATTCGTGAAAGCGGGCTCGTCGTCCCCCGCAGCAGCAGCAGAAGTCAGCAGTTGTTGAAGCATGCGAAACGAATAATAAGCAGCCTGGTATTGAGAAGCCAAGTGGACCCGCTGCCATGTGCATGGTGGCTCCACATTAGTGTCATTATGATTATTCTGTTTATTATTGAGTAGGACGTGTACAGCATCGTCTTTACTCGGCAGAGTCTGACCTTCATGGTAAACATGTGTCAGAACATACTGCATAATCAGATATCGCCACGAATCTGGTTCTTGCTGCAGGCAATGTTTCTGCGTTGTGGTTTCGAGCTCGGTTTGGATGAAAGATGCGAGGCGAGCGGATGTGGAAATGCAAGCTTTGCTGCTCATGAGCTCGAGGAGTACTGCTGAAATCCTTGCGCCGCTTCGGCGATATTCTTGGATGCTGAAGTCATGCTGCTGCTGGTGGTGGTCTGGTCTGAGCAGTATTGAGTAGGCGAGCAAACGAATCTCCCTGCCAACATTCCACGAAGTCGACCTCGCAGGGTCATCTGAGATGAAAGGGAGGTAGACTCTCAGCGGCCCACTTGTCTCGCCGCGAGTGTGCAACTGCAGTTGGTGCACCAGTTCCGATACCCTGGAGTCTCGAGCTGCAAGAGAGTTCTTCAACATGGCATTGCTGCGGATATCCGCCAGCTCCTGCGTTTCCTTGGTGGTGTTAAACTGCTGCGCAAATACCTGGTAGTCTTCGCGATCCTCCAGACCAGCATCTGCGGAGAGTCTCAAAGCTTTTTCCAAGCTGCAAAAATGGTCGAGCGACATGAAGAAAGCAGGCTTGATCAAGCTCGATACGGCAGACTTCTCTCGCTTGATAATCTCCGCTGGACGGTACTCGTCTCCTTGAAGAATGGCAGTCTCTCCAACTCGTGTCACACTGAGATCGCGGAAAGGCGCTATTCTCGTTCGCTTGCAAGCCTCGAATACCATCAGGTCCGAATCATCAGAAAATATGGTAATCGGCGCTTCGTCATGCACGCCAGGAATGGCTTCAGCTGCAGCAACGCAGAACGGATCAGCCTCTCCAGGAACGACATATGTGACATCCGCATATTTCGAGCGAACCAGCTCCTCCACCACAGCGAAGACTAAAAACGGAGGTGGCGGTAAGCTCTTTTTGGCAGAGCCCGTCAAAGACGATATGCGCACACCCGATGACTGCTTGAACGCTTGTAGTCGTGCAATATAATTCTGCAGCCGATCTATACGGACATCCTTCTTCGCTGCCGGTAGTGCGCCATCGAAGAGGACAGAGTCTCTACAACTGGTCAGATACATCTTTTCAGAAGAGCGTCCGCCGAGACCACCCACATGCTGAACCCATAGCCTTGTAGCTTGTCAAGCCAAGCGATCGTCGCGCGGGCACAGTCCTCATATGTGACAGTGGATGACGATGAATCACAAAGTCCATAGTATATGTAATGCGCCAGTCCCGGTCCATCGATGATAGCAATTCCATGATGGCTGGGCGAATCCGTGGTGCCAAGTGTCGTCTTTGTCGCATGATCTCGCATGCGAAGACCAAAGCGTTGTATGCCCATTTCAGGTCTCTCCCAATCAATCTTGATCACTCCTTGTCGCTAGAACTTTTTATCGGCCCAAGTGGAAGGGAGGTATCTGCAATTTGTGAAATGAATTTTCTCTCGAGCATTGAGCAACGCAGTGGGTATACGATATAGGTTGACCCGAGACTCAGTGTACGGCATTCGATCCGACAGGCAAGAAAGTTGGCTGCGTGGGATATGGGCAATATTCATTGAGCAAGAAGAAAAGATTGGTGCGAAGTGAGAGAATGTGGTAGTGGACCGGCACATTAATGACAGGCCCCGCAAATTTCCGCGCTTTCATATTCACATGCTTGTGTGTACAGTGCCACTCTTGTAACAGACTCTGACAGCTACATGTACTCATATTCAACCTCAAGTAGTCCAGTGCCATTTCTGTGTTACATTAAGGTAGGCATCGTCTTCAACCTACGCTTAGTAGCCCTGTCTCATCCTTTCTCCCCACGGGCCCCTCTCAGAACATTCATCTTCTGTCTCCTTCTGCTCCTTTTTCTTCTCCCTTCTATTCTCCTCCCTCCGCTTCAGCTTTGCCACTTCGGCCTTGAAACATCAATCAGCTCGCCTGGTACAACGTCAATCCTAAATATCTGGTACTTCTCGTATCCGGTCTCTAGCTTCGCCGAGAGGTAGCAGATGTGAGCTGGGTGAGTTGAGCAGTGCCAGCCCTCGCACAGGACATGATCCTGTGTCTGTGCTCTGGTGTAATGGCGCCCCGGTGTGTCTCTATGATGGTCCTTGCACCTTTGAAAGGACGCTATAGCCTTCGGGCACGGGCCTCAGAAAACATAGATGAGGTGTCCATTGATTCTGCATAAAGTCCCTTCATAGGAATCTACAACTTGGACCTCGTCATGCCTTTTACACCTACCACCTTGCGTCCTCCCAGTTGTTTATCCTCGACGCCATGCTTTCGGAAGAGCTCTTGCGCTCGCTTCTCCTGGGCTTGTAGTCTCTCAATACACTCTCGAGCTCTCGCTCGGTTCTCTCTTCTGCCCATCTGATTAAGATGTACCTCATCAGGCCCATCTGCAATCCGGATGGTTCTGATATGAGCCCACATGTTGGCCAATGGGGTATCCTGGCATACACCCATAGCGCCGTGGGCTTGCACAGCACGATCGATAACAGTACATGCCATGGTAGGCACCAGAATCTTCGCCTGAGCAATTTCGACCAGCGCCGCCTTCGCATCACCTTGATCGATCTTGATCGCCGCATTCAGCACGATAAGGCGAGCCGAGTCGATCTCGAGGCGAGATCTGGCGACCCACTCCAAGAGGACGCCATGCTCACGTAGAGGTTTGCCGAAAGGCACTTTGCGATCATCATTGAGGCGTGCTATCATCCACTCCAGCGCAACTTCAGCGCTGCCGATGGCTCTCATGGCGTGGTGAATCCGTCCCGGACCCAGCCGACCCTGCATGATCTCGTTTCCTTTGCCAAACCCGAGTAGCAGGTTCGAGACGGGAACTCGGACATTGTCGAAAGTGATGTGGCCGTGGCCATGCGGCGCGCTGCGATAGAGTCAATTATGGCCATTGCGGTGGGAGCCGTTTCACTTACTCATCGTAGCCATATACGCTTAACATGCGATGGACAATCAGACCCTTCGCATCGCTTGGTACTAAGACCATGCTTTGACGACCGTAGCGGTCCTTGTTGTCTGGATCGCTAAGACCCATGACCACGTAGATTTTGCAGCGATCATCGCCAGCACCTGAACTCCACCATTTGGAACCATTAAGGATCAACTCATTTCCTTCCTTCCTAATACTCAGACTGATGTTGGAGCCATCACTACTTGCCTTGTCTGGCTCTGTCATCAAAAAACCAGATCTGATCTCGCCAGCTAGAAGGGGTGCCAACCACGTCTTCTTCTGATCCGCCGTGCCATACCTAGCAATAACCTCCATATTGCCCGTGTCTGGCGCAGCACAGTTGCAGGCTTCTGAAGCAATCTTACTCCGTCCAAGCAATTCAGCCATCAAGCCATATTCAACATTGCTAAAGCCACCAGCTCCTCCGTATCTATCGTACTCGCTGAGGTTGGCATAATGGTTCTTGGGCAGAAACATATTCCACAATCCCAGCTTGCGGGCTTGTTCTTTGAGATCATCCAGAATCGAAGGATGGCCTTCCCAGCGAGCGTCACCAGTCCCAATTTGCGTAGCATATATCTGATCGGCGGGAATGCATTCCTCGTCCACCCATTTCTCGATGATATCCAAGTACTTCGCTGCTCTTTCGCTCACAAAGGGCTTGGCGATTGGCGGGACGCGTCCAGAGGCCGATGGTCGTGGACTAGCACTTGTAGTGGGAAGTGGTGGTGCGTTCGACATTATTTCTGTTGCAAGCTCGGATTCTACGTGTATGGAGTCGAGAGAGCGTGCTGTAGAGTACATGTACTAGATCTTTAATATAATCAGATTATTGACTCTTCACTTACCTGTCATGCCTCATATCCTCGGGACACGAGCAGTGCTGCCGGGCTACCCCTCTCTCTCCCAAGTGTTTGGCGAGTGCTATACGCCGCGAAATGCATCTCCTGGGATCAGGTCGATGCCGAGGGACTGACGCGGCGCTCACAATGTAATCCAGGAGAACTACCTTACTATACGTCGTACTAGGCTTCGCGCAGTCGCGTTCGTGAACGTCGAAACTCTGTTCTCATGTCACACTCGGCAGACTTGGCGGCCTCATAGGAGTAGATCAGTTGCAGGAGTCGTTCAGAAGGTGACACGGACGTCTCATCGATGGCTTTAGGTAGAACTACTGACCAAAGGGACCTAGCAGCTCTTGAACCGCTCGACGCGACAGTCTTGTTGTAGCTTCGAGCATGTCAACGCTCATGCCAGTACCTGCATTATTGCTTGCGCTCCTACTCCTGGCATTATGCTATAGGACGCCACGAACAAGACCAGACCCGAGTCCTACTATGGAAGCCAAAGAGCCAGAAACTGCGTCTTCCAACGCCCATTTCCCGCGAACACCCGAGGATGTATCCCGTGCTGTGCGATATATACAAAAAGCAGCCACTCCCAACATCCCAGCTGAAATATGCAAAGCTATACTGCTCCATGCAGACTACGACTGCATTCACTTCAGAGCGCATTCTGATGTCACCATAACGAGAAGGAGTGACGAGCCTCTCGGAAGAAGAAGAAGAAGAAGTTACATTGAGACTGAACCGTTGAAGTACATCTCGCGTGCAAACGCAGGTCGAAACAGCGTGGAGCGGCATGGGAGGGTGCGAGCACTCCGTCTCGAAGTGACTGGGAAAGATCAAGGATGGGGCGGAGATTCCAGTGGGAGCTGGAGCTGGTTCGAGGTGACAAGGAGGCCGATCAGAGGCTGCGAAAGGAAAGACTTTGAAGAAGATAATATGATACTGGCGCATAATGCGGTGGCCTCGAGGAGCTGGCAACATCATACGATGAGTAGTGAAAGCAATGCACAGTTACGTGCTTGGACACATGCTTTGCGAGAGGGAGACCGCGTGGGTCTTGTTCCTATGGCTCGTTATCCAGGCTGGTCGTGCAGTGCCAGTCGTGGGAGCATCGATGTTGAAGTTGAAGTATGGCGTTGACACGGACTGCTCGGTCTATATGCCACTTCGCTGAATCTTACTTCCCTCGCAAGACTCGAGGTGTTATACTACCTGTACGCTGCATTGAGCACCAACCAGACGTGATCAATGAGTTGCTGTTTTCATGATGCATAATTACAAGAAGGGATATGTCTGTTACGGCGTTATGAATGCTCCAGACTGGGGAACTCGAGCTCTGATATGGTCCTCGCACCTGAGTTGTGAAAGCGCTGATCGAAGACATGGCCTTTAGGAAAGCGTAAGGTAAGCTGTCAAATTGCTTCAATTTGATTCATTCACTACAAACAGTTTTGGTTGAAGTGCAACCACTGGGAGCCACAATGGCTCAGTCTCTACCACTTAGGCAGAGTGCCACCTGCGGCACATACCAGTAACTTTTTGTAGAAAGCAATCTTGAAAACTCGCCGCCGTGTCCTTGACGAACAACACCTACCTTACTCATCCATGGCTGCGCCATCCTCGTCCTCGGAATCGTCAAAGATCGTCTCTCCGCGCGCACGGGCTGCCTGCTTTGCATCGTCCAGATGCACTCGATGTTCTCCCTCGTAACCATTGTAAGTCATCATGAAGTGAACCGACGTGCTCTGCATGCCGTGCTGCTTGCGAGCGAGGCTGTTTTCCGCATCATGCTCAGCTAGGCGAGCGACGAGCACATCCTTCGTGCCAATCGCAGACACAAGCTCGGATCTGCAGACTTGTCTCAGCTGAGTGACATTCAGCGATGCGTCCAGTTCAGCGAGGCGTGCAACAACCTCTGCATGGCTTTCATCATCTTGTCGTGCTGGGGTAATGTTACGGCGCAAGAGGATCTGTCTGAGTTCCAGGTTGCTGCAGATGGTGCGCGGGTTCAGGAGGCTCTCGCGTGTGACGGGGGTCTTGGTGAAGACCTGTGGTTGAGTCGCTGATGATGTGCTTACGGCGACTTGGCCATCTGACTCGGAGTCAGGCTCGATGAGTGATGAGGCTTTCAAACTGGCGCGGCGGGTAGGCAGGATGCGCTTCGTGACTGGAAGTCCGGTGTTACGCTTCGGAGCGAAGTTGGCGGCGGAATCGGCACGGTTGATATCGTCTTCGTCTTCGTCTTCGTCTTCGTCTTCGTCGTCGCCATCCTCGTCACTGGCAGAGTCGATTGTCACATCTCCGTCCTCTTCGTCGGAGTCCCAGTCCGTGCCCATGGCTTGTTTTTTACCAGAGGTGCGTACGCTCGAGGCAACCTTGCGTGACAGGCTAAGTCCTGTGATCCGCTCGTAGACCTCTCTCTCTATTCGGATCTTCTCAGCCTCCCAGTCGCGCTCCAGACGCAGCATCTCCAAGTGCCGGTCGCGAACAATGCGTGCCGCCTGACGAGTGGCCTCTTTCTCACTCTTGATACGCTTGCGCTCCTTGCGCTCGTCTTCCTTTCGCAGAAGCTCTTCTTGTCGGTGCTTGACCTCGTCGATCTTTGCTTGCTTTCGCTCCTCAACTCTAGCCAGTCGAGCTGCTTCAATGGCTTTCTTGTTTTGCTCGACTGATGCGCGGTATGCTTTGGCTGCGGCCATGCGCTCGTCACGGAGCTTTCGACGGCCTTCCTGGTCCTCGTCGAGTTCGAGTGGCATCAGCGCAGTTCCATCTACGAGTCCGTGGAAGCGCTCGCGGCAGGCGTTGGCAGTGTATTTGCGCTTCTTGATCTTGTCAGCGAGATATATGGATACCTCTTGCCACTTCTTCTTTTCGAGACGCTGCATCTGCACAGCGTATTTCCGGTCGACTTCCTCCTTGATGTTTCTGAGCATCTCATCCTGGTGAGAATTAGCTGGGCGTGGACATTAGGACTTGTGTCGAGAAAGTTACCTCGCCGACGTGCCAATCGCTCAATTCATCGTCAAGTCGCTCATCCTCGCGCTTTTCGAGTACCTTGCGCAGTCGCAGCCAACGACTGCCGACTGTCTTCGGGACATATCGCATGCGACCCTCAGCTTTGAGCACCTCCGCCACGTGCTCGTCAGCATAGGCCTGCTGCTTGAGCTCAATGATGCGTGCATCGTCGGAGTCGTAGTCGGCAGTGATGGGCTTTGCCACAGCTGCGAGGCCGCCAACAATGCGACGCTTGTTGGGCCGCTCTTCGGTGACCTCGCCCGTTTCGCCGGTCTGAGGATTGAAGTAGCCAGTTGCCGGGTCCCAGAGCTACAGTATCTCCGTTAGTGTTTCAGAGCAAATGGTGGTAGTCTCCGTATCCGCCATCACGGTGGGTAGTGAGGATGCAGAAAGGCACTTACGTCTGGGTCCGAGTCACTCTCATCGTGGAGCGTGAACTCGTTCGCTCGCAGCTGAGCGATTGCTTCCGCGGCTACAGTAGTGGTCAGCTAATCGTCTTGCCATTTCTCTGGCTCGAGTCCTTCGATAGAGTGCCTCGACCGCTCGTGTAGAGACAGGAATACTAACGTGTGTTGAGCGGCTGTGGGGCGCCGCCCCAGAACATGCCGAGTGAGAGGTCCGCCATGTTTGGTGTGAGTGAGTGTAGGAGAGAAGAAGCAAGCTGTGTCTCTGTGAGCGTGGAAGTAGATATTGGTGTGGGCTTGGCAGTAATCAGTGAATTAAGTGACGGTGTTGCGGAGACAACACGGCCAATTAGGGGTAAGTGAGGCAACCGCTGTTGCCTCGCGCACGAGTGAATGGTCAAGAGAAGTGATGCCGGTCGGCCGGACGGTCTTTTCGAGTCCTCGGTCGCGTTTAACAAGGGTATGCAGCTGGATGTTGTCGGCGTGGTCAGCGTGTTCTGCTAGAGAAGGTAAGGTAGTCATTGGGGCAGAGGTGGCTATGGGATGATTCTACGCTGCCTATACGGGTAGTCTTCACTTCTGCCTTCGCCAAAAGGAAACGACAAGGTCCAGTATGTACATGTCGGCCTCTCAGAGACGGCAATTGCTTGACGATCGATTGATGGCTGGGCTGGCGGAAGCAGTCACGCCAAATCCTCACTAGCCACTGTAAACGCAAAAAGGAGTTCCAGCGAATGGAGGCAGCAGTACTGGCAGTCGCGATACACTACCTAAATCGTTCCCTGAGCTCTGCCGCATAAGGAGAGGCGCGCGAGTGCGAACGAGGAGAAGAAGGCCAAGAGTGTGCCCTGTGGAACTGGAGACTGGTTGGAAGTCCATGCTATTAGAAATTCCGCATGGTTGCTATGATTTACTTCGTCTTGCGTCCTCTCCAGCAGTGCATCATGTCTACGATGCGTAGAACACACGCTCCGTATCTTTACGGGTTGCCTCGAGCGCTGACCCATCACAATCAAAGCTCTTCTCCCAGACTATTTGCACCAACCAGTGGGCCGACTTGTCCATGAGGGCGTCACTACGCGTCGAACATCTGGCGTGGCGAGTTGAAATTCTACGAATGGGAGCGCCGTTCTGGGCAGATGACCTGTAGGTAATGCTGTGGACAGACGGAATATAATACAGAGTACATGTAGATAACAACAACATTCTACCTTTAAGGGGACTGGACGTGTGAAGTCAGTAGAACTAGTGTGAGCCAAGACGAGACGAGGCACCCGTGACCCCCTTAGAAAAGAACTAGTTCTAGTCCCAAATCCTTGTTCACTCACACCAACTCCACGACGCCAGTGACGTAGGACTTCATTCATGTGCCACCGCGAAATGGCAGAGCTCAGTTGAGCTGATAGTGGCGGTGCTATCTGGAGTTGCAGGTACAGTACGCAGTCGCATTTCTTCAACACTCTTCCCTCTCTCCCTCTCCACACTCACAATCTACCAACCCCCCTCTCCTGCATTCCGACTCATGTCGTCCTACTTCACGCTGCCGTCGTTCGCGAGAGCAAAGAAGAACCAGGAAGAACTCGAGAAAACGAATCCAACACAACCGGTACTGAAGGATGAAGACGAGAAGTTCTTGGAGCGGCACTTGTCACAGGACGAAGGCCCAAAGCCCGATCTACCGCCTCGACCTGCCAACGTCGCCAAGATCAGCGATGAAGGAGAAGTAAAGGACGCCACGCCAGCAGAGGCGAAGGCAGCAGAGGGCAACGTTGTCGTGCCAGAGACACAGCCCAAGTCGGCAGATGCGCCGGTCACGCCGGTCAAAAAGGAAGCGAGTAAGAGTTTGAGTTTTGATCTGCCCAGTCAGGAAGAGGCAGAAGCTACGACACGAGGCTGGAACTCAGCCGTAAAGTTGGATGGCGACCATAATGCAGGTGGCACGGCTGAGAAGAAGACATGGTCCTCATATCTGCCGGCCAAGCTCCAGCCTACGAAGAAAGAGGGCACCGCTGAAGATGGGACTATTGCGTCGCAGAAGGATACCACAGTAGACGCTTCGGGGGGCCAAGAACGAACATGGGGCGAGTATGCCTCGAACCTCGTCCTCTCCAATTCTCTCCCTTCCTGGCCCGAGTCATGGACGTGGTCAAAGGACAAGGACGCAACGCCCCAACCAGTCTACAACGAGGATGGTACTATCAACGAGGAGAAGACGAGAGAAAAGGAAGAAAAGGAGGTCTCTGTTCTGCTGGACAATCTCAACATGTCAGCTATCAACAACCGCGTCTTCGCCTTCAACCAAGAGACTCAAAAGTTCTACGCCCGCTTTGCGCAAGTACTCAAGGACACGATAAACGGAGTTCCGACCGCCTACGATGACATGGACAAGCTCATGCGCGAGGCTGGACCGACTCTTGAAAAGCAATTCAAGACCATGCCTCCGTTCGTGCAAACGCTTGTGAAGAGCTTACCGACGAAGATTGGCACCACGCTTGCGCCAGAAATCATGGCTGCGGCGAGTGCGAAGCCTGGTGCTGACATGCAAGCCAAGATGGCAGCCGAGGGCTCGTCGACTTCCAGCTCGAGCAAAGCTGAGAATAATAAGAAGAAGAAGAAGCGCACGATACCAGGCTTGAAGAAGCTGATGAGTAAAGAAGGCGTCGTGGCAACAATGCTGCGAAATACTGTGACATTCTTAACGACCAGGTTCCCCTTCCTTGCTTCCGCAACGAACGTCGTCCTCTCTCTGGCTGTGTTCAGTAAGCACCAACATCCTCTAACCTCATGGCCATTTCTAACAGATTTCGCAGTCCTGATGTTCGTCTTCTGGTACTGTCACAAACGCGGCAAAGAAGTCCGTCTAGCAAACGAGTCTGCCGCCAGCAGCCAAATCATCGAAGAAGACGATGAAGACATTGAGGTATCCGCTTCAGATAACGAAGATGATGCGACGCAGGCCGATCTGGAGAAGATGCTACATCAGCCAGATCCTGCGCAGGTCCCACTACCCAGAACGGAGTCTGAACTACAGGAGAAGAAGTGATGCACAATATCATCGTCCCTAGCGCGAGATTCAGAATGTCCCTCGAGTCACAGAACGAGTTCACGAGTTTCAATGATTGTATGACCACGCATCTTCCTATTCAATTCAGCTGGCGTCAATTGGCGGCGGACTGGCCAGGCACGACTCAAACCATAACGTAAAGTAGGTAGCCTAGCTTCCATGCCCCCTACCTATTACATTATACCATATACCTTACGCTTACATGCTTCCGAACTCGTGATGCTCGGAAAGAATGAATTGTTATACAACGAATGAATCGATTCCTTCAATACAGCTATGCGAACGGACAAAGAAGAGCGAACCGACAAAATGTTATGTACGCTTCCACTTCTCAGGCACAACTCCATACACCCTTTCAAACTGATGTCGTGGCATTCCAATCTCATGAGCATTATCCTTGCAGAGCGCATCCCATCTCGCCTGACGCTTACTTCCAAGGGTCCTTGGTCTCATCAGTCGCTAACAGTTCTTAAGATAGTTGCTCGGCACCAGTCCCAGTCGACCGTTGATTTCAGCTTCCCACCAACCGTCGTCTTGGTGGCGGGTGACTGCAAGAACGTCGCCCTTGCCGAATGAGAGCTCCTCTGGTATAGCAGCTTGGTACATGTACATGGCGCGAGCTGTGTGAGGTTAGTCGATGCATATGGCACTCCGGGGACTTCAATGGACTTACAGTAATGCAGGATCGGACGTCCGTCCTTGGTGAATTGTCTTTGTGTTCCTTGGCTTTGGCTCCTGACATGAGAAGAGACTTGGTTGTTGCCGTTCTCTGGATAGTAATGGCTTACCGGTCGCCCGCCACGCTGGGATCCATATTGGTCCTGGCCGGCTGGAGCAAGGACCATGGCGCCACCAGCATGATCGGAGCCGCGACTACTTGGCGGTCGACCAGATGCGCCTCCTGCACTTGTCACTGGTCTGTTATAGGCTGGGTTTGGCGAAGCAGCACGAGGAACTTGATATACTGGGGAGGCCCCTCCCTGAAACTGTCCAGAGTACTGCTGCTTCACAGGACTGTTGGATTGTGCTCGAGGCCTTGCAGCTGACGGCGGAGCACCTGCATATGGGTTGGGAGACGCTGTTCGAGGTGCCCCGTACGGATTCGGTGATGCAGCGCGGTATTGTTGTTGTGTGCGCTGGTCACCATTCGAGAATGGCCGAGGGCTTGCGGCTCGTGGCGGTCCTGGGGACGGAGCGCGCGCTGTCTGGCCCATGCTGCTACCAGGGCGAGATGCACCAGTACTGAACATATTACGCTTCTGAGTGCCCCATTGTTCAGCCGTCTTTTGCATCTCTCGTTTAGTATGCGCCGGTGGTGGGGCTCCTAGACTGCTCGCTGGCGTATAGCCTGGAGGTGGCGTGCCTCTATTGCCATTTCCTGCAAAAGGAGCAGTAAAGCCTCGTTCTGCAGCATCTGTACCTGGAGCTGGAGTGGACATGCCATAGTGGCGGTCGGCAGACTGCCGTGTTGAAGCTTGCTTTGTGACACCCTTCAACTCCGCAAGGGCTTGTGCAATAGGATCAAGTTCACTCTCAGTCTTACTCCTGACTGGTGGCTTCTTGTTAGGATGAGCAACATCGAAAACATTATTGCCAATACCAAGTTGATAGTCGGCCCGAGGATCAACATCGGGATCTGGACTGACAGAAGGCTGCTTGTTGCCCCAAGTGCTTGATCTGGTCTGCGCCGCGAACGGCTTGACAGGGCTGGTCCCGGCTTTCTCGGCCTTGCGCATTGTCGCTGGAGTCCATGTATTACGTCCGGATGGTGCAGGCGCAGGTGCAGCTGGCTGAGGCTCATCCTTGCGCTTAGTACTTGCTCGTCGCTTGAATGGACTGTTGAAAAAGCCACTCTTCTTTTTCTGGATAGACCTTTCTTCCGGAGGACCGCCAGACATACTCGACACACCGGACAGATTAGATCCATTGTAGCCGTACCCCTTTGTCGGAGATGCTGCACCACTCGTCGGTTCTATGCTAGAGAATGACGTTGGAGCAGAATAGTCACTGTGGTCCCCTTGGCTCTCGCGGCTCCCAGGTCTGACGGGGGATGGAATTGAGCTGCGTTCCGAAGGAGGACCCATACCTGGTCGACAGAATTGTGTCATGCCATCTGCTGGGTACGGGTTGTGCGGGATCTGGGGAATGCTCTCATAAGGATTGGAGACTACCGAGGAGACATTGCTTGGTGCCAGAGGGGGAGGCGCTGCAGCACTTCCATGGGAGCTGCGAGCCTGTGCAGAGAATGTGTCATCTAGCTGGACAGATGTGGTTCGAGCTTTCGGAATGCCCATTTCATCGCGGAGGCTGGAGTCCGGGTCATGATGCGATTCAAATGTGCTCGGCTGGGGTGAAGATGTCCTGAAGGTCGGGTTCATCGTCCGTGCAAACTGCGCAACTGAGTAGTTCTCATCCTCGGACTCATGATTTGAAATGACATCGTCCAGGTCACCGCGGCAGAAATTGATGTACTTCGGTGGGTCTGGAATCTCTTGTCCTGTGCCGAAGTCCTTGATGAAACCACCGATGTCCTTCTCAACTTCGCAGTCTTCGAGTGACAGCCTGACTTTTTCGCAAGATTGGTCGTCGCTGACACAAACGGTACTGGAGATGTTGGCAAACGACCACAGACTGCTCTTGAAATAGTCCAGTCTCTCTTCCTCGAGGTCTTGAAACTTATCGCAGGCTGCCTTCCACTCGCGGTTCCATCTGCCAGTTGTCTCCTCCAGGATTTTCACCGCTTGTTCGTATTCGGTGCTGTTTGCCGACATCTGAATCTGTGTCTTCTCCAGCTTGGCTTTGTTCTTCCGCTCTTCCTGGCCCATGACCATATGGCCTTGAGCCAGGTAACCCTTGATCTTGAGGCAGTCTTGCTCGAAGCGATCTCGCGTCTTGTTCACTGCTGCAGTCTGTTGGTTCTTCGTCTTGAGCAGCTTCTCGATGCCCGTCTGTATGATCTTCCTTCGCTCCTTGATCCCGCCTATGAATGCAATGAGCGGTTCTTCCAACTCCCCGCGCATCTGTAGAGCAATATGCTGATGTGCTTTCCCCATGGACTCCACCTCACCCCGCACGACATCCAGCGACATTCGAAGGGTCCCCGTCTCGACAGATCCAAGCGGCTTCCGCGCCAGATTGAGCAGCTTCTTTGCGTATTCATCTTCGATCGAGGCTCGCGCTGTGTAGAATGCCTTGAGTTCGTCGCTGGTGACCTTGGCGTTGTGCATACGCTGCAAGAGAGGGTCGACGCCAGCGTCATCTTTGCCCCAGAAGTTGTTCGCGACTATACAGTGACATGTCAGTGGTTGTGGCTCGGCGCTGTCTTCACCACCATGTATATCACATACACGACATGGAGACGGTGGGCCCGTCTGAGCCAGCCCTGCCAGGCATGGCAGATGAGGTGTTTTGAATATGCTGCAGCGACAGAGATGTATGGAGTAGTGAGGTATTGATGCTGGAGCAGGCAAAGTGGACGCTTGGCCGTGGTTGTAGCGAAGATAATGCGTTTGCAGCAACGTCAACTCCAGTCGTGTTCCGGTCTCTGCGCGTCCTCCAATACTTCTCTCGTCATTGTTTTCGCGCGACGGCCTGTAGTCCAGGGCAACGCAGCCAGAAGCTTAGTCAACTCTATTCTTGTTCCAGTTCTCCACTTGTCCACGCGGGGCAGATCGGAGATCCACAGATCCACAGATCCACAGATCCACAGATCCAGGGAGAGAACTTGATCGAGGCAACCTGAATTATCGTTCAGCATCAGTCCGATAGAATTGGAGTGCATTTTCATTATATTACTATGTCGAGGATCAGGAGTGAGGTGATTTCCTGTCAGAAGTTATGATGTACTACAATAGCCATCATGCCGGCTACACGTAGCGATGCTTTGAGTCTCAATTGATCATAACATCAATTAGTCTCCGAAGCTGGTTTGGCTAAGCATACTGGCGACAACTTGTCATTCAAGGTATGTATTTCACATCACGCTGTGTGTGCCTGTTCGCTAGGGATTGGTGGCCTACCCGTTTTTCGACTGTCTCTCGTTCGATTGCCTCTCGTTCGGCAGCCTTCTGGTTGGCAACCTCGTGCCTTGTGCTGGGACTCCTTTAGTAGCCAGGTACCGTACAGTCAGGTAGTCTCTTAGTTCTACAGGATTCGCCTTTTCCCTCCATAAAAGAACTAAAATACGGTGCTTTACGGACCGCGTACAAGGGATCCGTGTTCTGCACGTCAGTCATAACAAGCCGCATGAATAAGAGCCAACTCTGAAGATGTGTGGTGCTAGACGGATCTTATCGAGGCTGTCTACGGCGCGCGAGGAGTAGAAGTGGAGCACGATGATTTGCCAATATTTGCCAAATATTGACAAGCGCGATGCTGCAACCATCTCTAGCTGCTCGTACAATTTCATTCTGAATGTTGAAAGCGCAAGCTTCATACATTCCCTGTGAATGGTCAACGACAAGGTGCGTTCGCGAAGAGGTCGAAGCCTGCACGACATCGAGATATGTCCTATCATGGCCGATACGTTTGTCCGCCTCGACCACCATAACCTCCTAGCCGACCATCATTCCGGTAGCCACCACCACCATGATGTCTGCCGCCGCCGCCGCCTCCAAAACCATAGCGTCCATCTTGGTATGCAGGCTCAGCGCGACGTGGTCCACGGTTGTAGTAATCGTTCTGATAACCACGATCATGTCCTCGAGGCCCTGTTGGGTAATCGTCTCTTGGTGGAGCGGCCCTTGGTGGAGCACGCTCGGCCGGCCCAGGTCCACGACGCTCCTCTCTCCGACGATCTTCGGCTTCGCGTGCCTGTGCGTTCTCGTCTATCTCCATAGGTTCATCGACTGCGGGCTCAACATCGACCACAAAAGGCAATTTCGCTCCTCCGCCAGCTTTCAGGAAGACATGGAGGGTGCGCCCATCCGCCTAGCAGGCAATTAGACTATTGCCTTCATGCGAACACTCCCAGCAGACTTACCTTCTTGCCATTGAAAGTATTGATCACTGCCTCAGCTCCACTCTTGTCCACAAATGTCATCTCTGCAATTACGGTCGGTTCTTCCTCGAGCAGCTTACACTCAGTGACTGCACCGCCGACATCGACCATGACACTTTCAATGTCCGCAGCGGTGGTGCCCGGGGCGAAATTCTGGGCAATGACCACGTGCTGTGTGGCTGCGGCACCTCTGAAGCTTATGTTGGCACTCCCGTTTGTGGCAGCTCCTGGTGCCTCGTAGTTTGCATAGCCATTGCTCTTAATATTAGGTACGATTTCTGACGGAGGAGGCGGTTGCTGCTGCGATCGCTGTTGGTAATTGGTGGAGCGAGCTTGGTAAGTGTCATTCTGCGCTGGGCGACTGACTTGCGGGGGTGGGCGTGCGGTTCGTGGCGCTGGAGCGGAGCTGACGCGAGAGAGCGAAGCGGGACGCTGCCATGGATGAGAGCTTGTTCACGATGATGACCATCTTCCAAGCGGCGTGATGGCTTACCTTCGCGACACCGACTCTGCTTGCGAGAGTGGCTCCAGGAGCAGGCTTTCCTCGCGGACCTTGTGGTGTTTGCGACCTGTTCTTCTTACCGAAGATCTCTTGCGCGAGCTGCTCAGCCTTCTTCTTCCTCCGGCCTGCAACGCAGTCAGTGTCGCCGACTCGAGTATGTCTACGCGCATGGCTCCTTACTTTCTTGGAGCAACTGATCGAAAGACGGCGCTTGCGGATTGGCCATGATCGCGATTGCCGCCGTGGTCCGTTGAATGGCAGATCGGATGTGGGTAAAGTTACATGTACTTTAGTCAATGAATTTTGAGCCTTGTACAGGCGATGCAACAACCATGGATGGGCAATGTGAAGGGAGGCAGAAGATGGCTTGCTGCTGATCGTTGGCGACGGTTGACGGGATGCCGTTGTGGAGCAAGCCGAGGCGCTAGCTGCTTTTTGACACGTGACCCTAGGGTCAAGCCGAAGCACGGACTGACATGAGATTGATTGAGTGTGAGGCGGATTGCCATACAGGCGCGCTGAAGACCGCTCAGAGTGTTCCAAGCCAATTAGTGAATGAGCCGGCGTGGTAGTTATGCGTCAGCTCATGATCACCCGTGGCAGGTTGCCAGGCTGCGTTAGCTGAGTACCGTCATGTACTTTGACCATTGCCCTGGCACGTCACATCTGCTCAACAATGTGATGTCTACATGTACAGTCGGCATGCAGTGGTCGTCGGCTGATTGTGCAGCCTGAGACTGTCCTGGGCCATGCGCACATGGAGCTCGAGATGTATACGTAAGGTAGATGGGAACCGTTGCAGCGCCGCAATCCACCTCATTCTGTGGTCAATGTGGCTACACTGCCTTGCGACAGGTGTCTATGAGGGATACCACGTCTGCACCGAGCGTGACACTGCGTGCAGTACAGCGTAGATATGCCTCGTGACAGTGACAACTGCACACAACAGCTTGAGAGCTAGCAAGTAGGTCAGGTACCTAGGTGTACACTCGTCCCCGCCCGAGTGCGCCGTGTGCTGTAAGTAGAGCACGCGGACTGAATTTCGGTCAAATACAGCAGATTAGTGCTTTCTGTGTCCGAGTGTGCTTCGTAGCAGCCAAGCAGTCGCCTAGGAGGCTGAATAGGTATCGAGAGAATACATGTAAGCTCAGGGGCTGCTGCTCATCGCGCGAACCATCTACACACCCTTGTCTTTCTCCATCTTTCCCACGATCACGCTGACTCTTCTGAGTACCTCGCTCATGATATCCGCGGGTTCTTGTGTTAGATTTCCATTTTTGATATCACTTCCAATTCCATTCAAGGTCTTCATATGCTTTTCCACTGTGCGTTACTCTTTGAGGTTCTAATGGTAGGTGACGAATCGCTCGATGTCAGCCTCGCGTATCACGATATACGTGTCCGTCAAATAATGCTCTTGATTGTCAGTGACATGTCGGCTTGGGGTAAGTGATTGCTTGATAGCCACGGTGGTACGGCCGCCAGACAAAGCGCACCCAGCTCTTTCGATGGCCATGGCAGCGCAAAGGAGCCCATGGCTGTTTAGTCTCGTATATCTACGATTGATAGATACACGTGCCTTTCTCAGTCTCAGTGACACGTTGACAATGAACACCAATGATCCGGGTACCTTAACGCTCAGAACGTTCTTGCGAACTTGTGCCACTCAGGGTGCGGAAGGCCAGAGAAGACCAGGCTCCAATGAGTTCTACAAGGTGCACGATGGCGATCAGGCGCGCTGCGAGATCTGGCGCAACACCCTTCCTCGATCGAGGTGTTACTGCGGCGGGGAGATATAAGTGATTCGCGCCTGCGAGCCTATTCCCAATCGCTTCCCACGTAAGCCAGGATGGATACTCGAGTGGAGCTGACCAGCCCCGTCAGCGAACGGATATCAATCGAGACTCGCAGCAGGCCTAGCGAAAGGGTATATGTGGCGAGTCGTAGAAGGCACAGTCTTTGGCGTTATACGAGCCAGAGAACTGGCGCGAATCGCCTTTCGTGACATTCGCAGTGCTTGTCGACCTGCGACTTCTCCACTTCGATCGTTTGGCAGCTACCGCTCGGTCCAAGTGCAAGCTGACTGTTGCCATGACATGCGCTTGCCACGCGACATCTCCTGCGCACCAAGGCACACGTTTCCGAGTTGCTTTCCTTCAGCCGTGGTAAGCACTTTGACACATCAACAACTTGCAACATCTGACGCTCAATCGTGTCAGCTTGGCAGACCCATACAATTTACTTGAACAGGACATCAGCTTCGCAATACGCGGCGTGCTTCAGCTTGCAGGCGCCACGATGCCTCAGACCGAGCGCGTCGACAGCGTGGCACCATCAGCTGCACGGGAAGCCTTACAAAGCAATCTCGATCACACTATGACATTGAATAGGAAGAAGTCGTGGTTTGACAGCGCTCGCGTGGCCTTTCATCGAGGCGCGAAGGGAGTTGTTGATCACTTGAGAAGTGGTGATCGGAAGAGCAGCTATGGAGAGGATCACGAGTACGTTGGCCTGCAGACTTGACTGTGAAGGCCGTGTGCCAGTGGCTGACATCGCCCCAGGAACGTAGAGTGCGAGGCAACCGCCGAAGACTCTGACCACAGTGCCGGACAGCCATCAGTGAGCAGTAACGACGACTCGCTCACACCGTTGCGTCCCAAACGCACAGAACGCCAGAAGTCATTCACGCCAAAAAGCGCAATGAACAGTCTACGCCAGCATATGCATCCGAGCGGCAAGGGCAAGACTAAGCGTGGTGCACTGGCAGACATCACTGGTAGCCCTTACAGCGAGGTGCGTGGAAACAACGGACCAGAGGTGTTTCCATCGCAGAATATAGATCCAAGTGTCGCAGCTCGATCCGGCGAGAGGAGTCCGACTAAGCAGCACAGCAAGACAGCCAGTGTCGCAAAAAGTATGTTTGGAAGCTTGCGAAGCCTGAGTCGACGAGCGCAATCTCTGTCCAATCCAGCCTCGCCTCTGAGTGACTACGGCTCGCCCACAAGGCAAGCGATGGCCACGCCGCTACCATCATCGCCGGTCAACATCCCTGCTCCAACTCTGAAGCTGAATCTGGGCGACACTTCGAACATGTCCACGAGCTTTCTTTCTGAAGTCCCAGGTTTCGAGCAAAAGGAAGAGCTAATGGCACTTACTGATACGGTGAACGACGCACGTATGCGGGAGCGAAAACTTGATGCTTTCCCGTCCGCTGATCGCGTTGGTCATGATGAGCTGCCAGCTGATGATCCGCTCATGATGCCACTTGAAGACTACGACCTAAGTGCTGCAGAGAGTTTTACCACGCCAGTGCCAGGCGCTGATGCTCAGCTGGACTTCGATGGCATCTTTGATGAGCCACCTCTGTTCGAGAGAAGCGTCGAGGCTCTAGGCACGCCGGAGAAGCGAGACAACAAAAGCTTGAAAAAGATGATCTCAATCAACGCTTTGGCTGGGCAGCACATCAAGGACTCTCTCCGACGTGGTATGCGCCTCACTCCAGCATCCGATCGCAAGGTCAGAGACTGCTCGGGATCGACTATTCAGGACTGTCCACACGATATGCAGCCGCTCACCCGTCATTTTGCGGCTTTGTCAACACCAAGTGCAGGCCACCGTGATCCGGTGACAGGTGCCTGGAAGAGTGAAGACCCTTTTGCGCCCGGGAACGTTGTCGGGGATTGGGCTGCTGTTTCGCCAGAGCATGAAGTGTTGTTGCCAGATTGTCCAAAGATCAAGTTCCGGACAGCTGGAATCGACATCGGGTCGACTACCCAAGATGTGAACCGCAACGACACCACACCCTTGGATGGTGCTGTACCTCAGCTAGAGATAACGTCGGGTGAGGAGGTGCTGCTTGGACAGCTCCAGGCGCGTTTGATAGCAGCGAGAGCTATCGCGGGCTATGCATCTTACCCGATGCCCATGTATTCTGCCGCGAGATTGGAACCGCTTTCGGACAGCTTGAAGCTCCTGCAACAGGACACAGATGATACAAGCACTAAACTCTCCAGTCGCCTCAGTTCAGCGCAGTATGACCAGTTCCACCCGGAGCACTTTCTTGGATTGGAGGAATGCGTGGCAGGAGATCCACCCTCAAGCACCATCGAGCAGCAAGAAAAGATACCCGAGCAACAGACAGGCAGTCCAGAGAACGATCAGCCAAGCCGTGGTGTTGCAACGTCGCAAACCTCAAGCCCGGCTCAAAAGCAAACAGAAAGCAGCCACACCTGGCAGTTCTCAGTGCAAGATTGGATGCAGCAGGGACACCAATCCGCATTGCCGAGCTCGCAGCCAGCACCTGACCTCCCGGAATCCAATACTGCCAGTATTGATTCAGTTTCGATGGCTCAGCAGAGGGCAGCGCCACCAATAAGTCCAACGACGACGATTCTTGGGCGTTCACCGTGCATGGGTGACCGCCTGAGCTTCGACATGAAACGCTCCAATCGCAATATGCGATACAACGCACTGAGCGAGATGAGCAATGCGAGTGTCCCGGAGCACGAAGACTCCGCGAAGATGCCGGTTGTAGTCGTTTCGTCGCCAGTGCGCCATCCTCTGATGCTCCAGTGCGCAGGTCTGGATAGCAGACAGGATCGGGACTCCTCATTCCCGAACTTCGAGACTGCATTCACTAGTTCTGCCTGCATTTCACCCACCGAGCAGGTTTTGCGAGGTGGTGTTGCCGATTATGACCCAAGTTCGGACAGCATCGAATCTGATCTGGAGCAAGTCATCACTGATCACTATGTGTTCCAGAACGCCCTGGGAGACTTCGAGGTAGTGGAATGTCCAAATGCCAGCGGCCAAAAGGAACCTCTGCTGGCAACATCCACAACGCTCGTCGGTGAATGCGAGTGTTCATCGACAGATCCTTGCGCCACATCGACCTTCCAAGCCGACGAGCTTCAGGAGCAGCTGGGGCAATGCGAGGCAGATTTCATCCAGATGGTGTCATCGACGACAGCCAGCTCTACAGAGCACGTCCATATCCATGACTCGGCTGCCGATGATTCTGTAGATGAATCAGAGGCAGTCGAATTGCCGATCGAGTATGTTTTCCACACGCCAGCAAGCGGCGTCTCTCCTACTGATTCCCTCGATGATTGCCTTCATCTATACAAGAGCTACGAAGCATGCCAGGACCACATTCCTGAGCATCATCCTTCTTCCGACAGTGGGTACTCCAAGGCGAAGTCGAGTCCGCCTGCGGACAGTGATCGGTCGGGAGAAGGGGCGGAGTTCCACAATGGAAGCGCAGTGCAGGCTCAGCGACACTGAAGACTCAACATCGCCGCATCAGATCCAGGAATTAGATAGCACGAGAGTCAAATGACTATGACTTGTGAGGTGCAATGTGGTAGTATCGGCGTTCCGCACAGTGCGGCACGTTTCGAAGCGTTAGATTGGAGAGTGCGTTGTGATTGCATCCTTCTGCGAGCAGAAGTCCTCAGGACTCCAATAGCGCAGTACTTTGGCATCTGGTAAAGAAGTGCACTTTCATAGGAGCCGAGTAACTATAGTCTTTGAAGAATTCATCGCATGTCTAGCTAGGCGCATAAGGTAGCCGATGCGCAATTGCTTGTGGATCCGAGACTTCCATGGTGACAGTCGTTGACCGGGTCCCATGTGGCATAATAGCTTGAGTATGAAGACACGCCTGCAGGCCGCTGGACGATGACTTTCGCGAGCAGGTTGATGAAAGTGGTGGTGGAGGAGGTGGTGGAGGAGGTGGTGGAGGTGGAGGTGATGGAGGTGAAGTGCCCTGGAAAGGAAGACGTCTGTCAGCAAGAAAACCGAGACCGAGTTGAACAGCCCGGGATCTAGACCTAGTTCGAGATTGTGCTTCCCATTGGAAATATGCACTTGAAGATGTGATGATACGCCAACAGCGTCTTCGACAATGTGCCCTCGGCTTCAACAGAAGACACCTCAACCACCATTTGACTCTCCAGCAGCAGCAGGCGGCGCTGTCTTCTCATCAGTGTCCAGATGAGCTAGCTCAGGCGGACGCGAGTACGCTATCGCCCACCGACATTGGCTGATACGAACTGACTGCCTACCAGCGCCCATCGAATCTCTGAAAGTTGGCGTCAAGGCCAACATCGTGTGTAAAGAAGAGGCGGACGATACCAGCCCTTTCGTGGCATCTTCCCGGATGCTGCAGGGCTACAAGTCACCTTTCGATGCCACGGTCGTAAAACTCCTGAAGGATGCCGGAGTCGCCTCACATAACCTTCGAACTTGCCATAGTATGGACGAGTTCGGAATGGGATCTCACTCGCAATATGCTCATGAAGGAGCAGTCAAGAGCACGTACAGCCGTGGAGGCGTAGCTTTGTCGCCTGGAGGTAGCAGTGGTGGAAGTGCCGTCTCTGTGGCTAAAGGCGAATGTGACATGGCACTGGGGACGGACACCGGAGGGTCAGTCCGGTTGCCAGCAGCGTATATGGGTGTGCTTGGGTTCAAGCCATCCTACGGCCGGATTTCGCGGTGGGGAGTCATTCAGTATGCCAATTCTTTGGATACTGTTGGCATCCTTGGGCGACATATGGATAAGCTCCGTCAGATCTTCTCGATTCTTGACCAGTATGATCCACAAGACCAGACTTCACTGTCCGAATCGCTTCGACACCGTATACGATCGACTCGAGCAAGACCCCTGTCGTGTCTTAGGATTGGTATCCCACTTGAGTACAACATTGAAGAACTCAGCCCTATCATCCGAGAGACCTACCTTACGGTTCTTCATACTCTCCGCAGAGCTGGCCATACTCTACACCAAGTCTCTCTCCCCAGCACACGATCGGCACTCTCGGCGTACTACGTTCTCGCACCAGCCGAGGCGTCTTCCAACCTTGCCAAATACGATGGCATACGATACGGACACCGAACGACTCCTCCAGACGCAAGCCCTCACGCCGACCCACAGCTCCCGTTATACGCAAAGACTAGAGGAGAAGGCTTCGGAGAAGAAGTCAAGAGACGGATTCTGCTAGGATCGTACACACTCAGTGCGGAGGCTATGGACAACTACTTCATTCAAGCACAACGTATCCGAAGACTTGTACAGCGTGACTTTGACCGAGTCTTTTCGCAGCAGAACCCATTGTTAGAGCCTATGACCGAGTCAAGCGAAGAAGATACGAAAGTCGATCTATTACTGGTGCCCACGGCTCCGACCCTTCCGCCAACGATCGAGGAGCTTGCAAGGCAATCTCCGCTGGAGAGTTACATGAATGATGTCTTTACTGTACCCGCGTCACTGGCAGGTCTGCCAGCTATCAGTATACCAGTTTCGCTGCGTGCCGAAGAGGGAGCGAAGTTGGAAAGCACGGATGTGAGAACAGCTGGGATGCAGCTCATCGGGCAGTTTGGCGATGATGATCTTGTACTCGGTGCTGCACAGCACCTATACCACGAGCTACTAGTGGATGAGAGACGGAACGAATTCAAGCAGATATGAACCAAAGTGAAGGCAATAGCATCTTCGGTGAGATGCAACAGGATAGGAGGTCTCATAGTTATATGAAAGCCTCGTGGAGGCGTCTTCCAATCTGTTGTCGCCATGGCTCCTAGCGGGAAACCACGCAGTCTATTCATTCATACCCGCTGGTGACGGGAGTCTAGAGGCGTGCTCCATCATCATGCCACTCAGCAGCGATGCATTTGCCGTCAATCTTGCTCACCACAGCGTATGCCTCCACATCGGGATCGGCGCTCTCTAAGCATTCCTGCCGACCGAGCTTGCGCTTTCGCCTACTCTGACCTCATCATCAGTTACACCAATGGCTCTTCTGCTAGAAGCTGTGGTGCTCTGGGACTCGCTTCTCTCTCTAGGCCCCGCTACTCCACCTACACCGCCATCCCAAACCCCGAGGCCAGCTGACGCAGGAGGCGAGGTGAAGGACGAAATGCGGTTAGACTCTCGTGATGGTCGCTCGGCTGGTGTCTCATAGCGAGGCAGGTTGTCGCGGCCGCTTGTCGTGGGGGCATCTGGACAGGCCACATCGGACTGCGAGGAGTTGCGTCGGCGGGAGCGGAGTGCACGCTCGAGTGCGCGGACACGTTGACGCAAAGCTTCGTTCTCAGCTTTGACAATCTCCATTTCGGTACGATATGCTGTGTGCTCTAGGTGGGCCTGCATTGCTGCATTGGCACCTCCAGAAGAGGATCCGGCTGGCGGGGGAGTGCCACGGTGGACTTGCATCGAGGTGTGTGATGTTTGTGAAGCATCTCTTGATATCGCAGGGCGGTGCGGAAGATTGTAGAGAGTGCCTGGAGTGCGGGACACGTCCAGAGACTGCCTCGCTGGGGTCGATGTGCCTGAAGCGCTCATCGACGGGTTCCTGCTCAGCGTGGAGCGATCACCAGTCGCAGCAGCCGCTCGGTCGGCATGCGCTTGCGATACGCTGCCCAGAGGAGCTGGGCCGCCCGCTTGTGCCTGGGTGGACGCGTTGGTCAAGTTGCTACCAGTAGTCGAGGACGTCGGGATGCTGCGTGTGCTGACCGACGAGGACGAGCGGTGGCGACGAGAAGGAGTAGGATGCGTAGCACCAGTCATCTGGTGGTTGGGATTGAGGTCGCCGATATCGATGGGCAGCAACGAAGCAGAGACGGCAGAGGCAGACGAGGCATTGCTGGCGACGGAAGCAGACTGGGCTCGGAGGGCAGTGAGCTCGCGGGTCAAGCGATTGACCTAGACAGCAGATCAGTACATGTACTCGAGCATCCAATGGTCGACGTCCACACTGGGGGGAGGGGCATGCAGGCATACCACAGCTTCTTGCTCCTTCTCGCACTCCAGATAGAGCTCGGTCGCTGTCAACGGGCGTGGATGGCGCATGGGTGTGTTCTCGTTGCTGGTCATGATGGGACTACGAGCACTTTGTGCTGTGACCGACGCGGGCTGCTGTGGCGGTCCCATGAGCTGACTTGTCCGTCGTGATGAGGGCGTACTGGACGTGGTTGGCGAAGGAGCCAGCTTCCGTTGTGACGACGGAAGGGTCGCAATATCAGGGGCCATGTTCTGTCCTCACTTCGCCCTTTACAGTTGCCTAGCTCTCTCTCTCTCTCTCCCTCTCTCCCTCTCTCTTTTCCTATATCTCTTTCCGTGTCTCTCTGTATCCCTCTCCGTCTCTCTCTCTCTGTATCACTCTCTGCCTCTCTCTGCCTCTCTCTGCCTCTCTCTGCCTCTATCTTTCTTCCTCTCTCTCTCTCTCTCTCTCTCTCGCCCTCTCGCTACTCGTTCTTATGCACTTTGTGACCGAACGACTGCGTGCTTGTGCGTGTGTGCTACGGAGGACAAACTCTCGCCGTCTGCCTTGTCGGGGGCCAATACAGTATCTGCAGGTAGCAAGCCGTTGTTGTTGTCAGCCAAACATTGCTATGTGTGAGGCCTTGGTCTTTGACGGCGACGATGAGGACGCTGTGATCATACAATGGGCTTACGAGCTTCCGTGGCGTGCAGGTGATTGCACGCGGACTTCACGCATTGTTTGTGCAGGAGCACTGCCACCGCACCAAATATTTATCTATCCTACTGATGGGCCATGGCACGGGAGGAGGGGTCCTTGGTTGAGAGTGATTGGGGCTTGGAGCTAGAACTCCCTCCCTCCCTGGTTGACAGGGGTTCCCGCGTCCAGACGGATCTGCCGTGGAACCGATCGGAGACCAAACCTACCTTATGCTTCACATCTCGAACTCCGTGCAAGCTGTGGCTGAACACCTTCACTTCAGGCTAGATACCTTACCTTACCTGAGCTCTGTGTCCTCCAGGTCAGTATGCTATCTCGTCGATCGTAAGTTCTTCACGCAACAAAGACAGAGACTCCAGATATCTGTCCAGGCCAGGCACGTAGGTATAAGAGAACACAACAAAGTCGTCAATTATGGTAGCGAGCATCGTTAAGCCCTGGAGTGTAGATCGAACGAGCTACCCGAGCGTCGAGTCTCGAGGACCTGAAAGGTAACTATGCCGCCGCAGCTGGAAATCACAACAAGGTGACTCATAGTCCGTTCCCGAAATGAGAGCGAGAGTGCAGAGGTTGTCTGGAACTGCTGCCTAAGGTGGAGAGCGAAGACCAAGGAATGCAGAAAGTTTATAGTTGGCTTGAAATCAGTCGTTGACCATACCATAGGAAATCTTGGCATATAAGCGTCGCCTATAAGAACACCCATGACTCGACACACGTCTATAACGACACCTAAGTATACATGTACCCGATCTTCACTTCCGCCGCAGCAGGTTGCCTTAGGTCGTCCTGGCAGTAAGTTCTCTGCATACAGAGACATGGAAAGAGGCGCTTCACCGTGTTGATATACTCTTTGTGGTTGCGCATCGGACGGAAAACGTAAAGAATTCCAAGTATTGGTCGCCGTCAGCGCTTTGCTTTCTCAGGGATATGGGATTCCAGATTGATGCTACCATGTGTTGCCCATGCCAACTACGGCAACACGGGCCGGATGGACTTGGTACCTTAGAGGGGGAGACGAAGCGCGGTGAGCGCGCGCTGAGGTGGCACCAAGTGCACGGTGAATGCACACGGTGCAAATCAAACCTCGCACAACAACAGCGAAACGGCGAGATCAAGACGAAACGCAGCAGCAACGAAGCAAATGCACAATGGCGACGCAGCTCAGTAGCGGATGCGAGTTCCCATCATTCGCTGGTTGAACTCTCTCTCTCTCTCTCTCTTGGATCTGCTTCGATCTTATTCTGTGCTCTTTGTGTGTGCGTGCTCCGGGCACACGCGACTAGACTGGTCGCTGATTTCGACACTGTCTTTCATGAGCGGCCTGAACTGTACTGTACCACTGTGGATGGGGAGTATGGAACTTGGAAGTTGACGGGAAACATGAGCGATAATACGTAGCTATTTGAGCCACCCGTCCCCATCGGTGACGTCCGTGCACATTATATGACTGTACATACAACGCGCACAGGAAGCACAGCGATACGTCTCTCGCGCCTTCTCAGTATAACGGCGGCAAGGAATGTCTAAGCGTGCACAGCGAGCGCAGGGTCCAAGTGGACTAGGTTCGCCTTCATCGGTCTCTTCGATACGGGCAACATGCATCAATTTCTTCTGGCGAAGTATTGATGTTGCATTGAAGCTCTGCCGGATGATCAGCTTGAACAATAGACCATAGGCGAGTCCAGAAGTGGACTGGCATCGAACCTACAGCAGGTCGAACAGCCAAGCCATAGTAGACCTCACTACTATGGTTCTCAGGCGCGCGCCAGATAAAAGTGTTGTATCTGCGGAAACCTTCTTGTGGTGGTATGTAACCAACAGCAGGATTTGCAATGGGTTCGGCGGACTGCACCGATGGCGCTGGCTTTACAGTCGTCGAGTCCGTGATGATCGACTGCGCAGACTGTGACGAAGTCTGCTGCGTTCTCGTCCTGTGCGCCGCGATGTCGTCAACTCTGAGCAGCTCCGTAGCAGCATCTTCCTGTGTCAACTTCGCTTTCCCGTTGCTTAGGTTCGAGAGACTTGCAACAGAGTCCGAAGCAATGGTCGTTCCATCCGAATCCAGCTGGATAGCTGATATCGCAAGCTCAGGCAATGTCACCAGCACAGAATGGAGCGAAGAGTTCTAGTCCCTCGTCCAGTCCAACAAAGTGTCCACGATACTGCCTTGCTCTGCACTATCGCCGTCCAACGACCAAATCGCCTGTTTTTTACCCATTTTCAGCTCGAGAGTGCCTGCGGAGCCGTCCAGATCAACAGAGGCGGAGTGGTGGGCACCGTCGATTTTGCTGACGAGTCGGCCTGAATTCTTTTGGAACGCCCAATTTTCGATCTTGAGACTGATGAAACGGAGAATTGTATCAGGGAGCCATTGGTTAGTCTGCTCTACAAGATCCGCAACGCAGTCCCAAGGATAAGACTTGCCGTCTCTCGTGATAGCAAATGTGAAGCCCACTTCATCTTGCAAAGACGTTCCAGTCGTAAGTTTGAACGGCGGAAATGAGTCTATCTCTATGCCAGCTTCTGCTGAGAGCGGCTGTAGTAGAGCACCTAGAAACGACTCTGTGTCAACGACACCTCGCGGGTCCACTGGTAGTGCCACGCGAGCCGTGTTGATAGTCGCGGGGACACCCGTCCTCGTCAAGAGTTGATGCACTTTGTAGCAATATGCATTGATTTGCAGCACGTGTGAGCAATGCTGCAGCATAGTAAGTATCGGCCGCAGAATAGGTAGTGGTTGTGATTGAGTCTCCACGGGCATCATTGGTGGCGGAAGCAGCGATTTCTTCTTGATCTTCTCGCGGTGTGCTTGATCGAGCAGAAGCCGGGCAGCTAGTAGAGTAGACTGAGCTAAATGGTCTGACTCCCCAGAGCATTCGAACGGCAATGAGTTGTCTTCGTCAAGAGAAACTAGCTGAAGCTCCACGCGTGCGTGGCTCTCTGTTTCCGACACATCGAACACGATGGTGGATCCTCTCATAGTCACCCCTCTCGCAAGCAGCGTCCGCGTTTCTCTGACCATCTCGCGGAAGAGCTCTTCGTCGAATATGCTATCCCTGGCATGCCGGATTCTGGCCTCGAGAGTAGTCTCGCTAGTATCCAGTAAGACTGGCAACTTTGAACTCCCCACGATTCGGCTGCCTCGCTTCACGAGCGCTCTGACCGCTTTCGGGCGGCTGCCAATTCCCCTCTCAAGCTTGATGTTGCCTTGATCGTCTGGAATCAGCGCGGCGGTATTGCGACTCGTGGAGTCTCTCGCACTGCCACTAAGGCCAAAGTGAACGCCTAATAGACGCTGCTTCTGGCCAGGAATCCGACTGACATTCCAGCCCTTGGCCGATATATCGAGGACCTGATCCCAGTACTGTGTCTCCTTCCTCACGTTATCTTCGAGTCTCGTGGCGGCAGACAGCAAGCTGTCGGCACTCTCGCTCAAGTATTTAGCTCGAACATTGGTCGCGATCAGACTATCCTGTGCGTCACGCGCTGTATCGGTGGGAGTGCGAGCCCACACATCTGCTCCAAGAGAAGACAGCGGAACGATCGCTCGTGCCGCTGGCGACACGGTCGTAGCAGCCTGTGCTGGTGTGTAGGTGGTCTGCAGCAGCGATACCATGTCCAGCGTGATGAGCACATCTTGATGTGCTTCTTGCGCTCTCCTAGTGAGGTCTTCTCTGATGGCAAACAGCTCTTGTCGTGTCGTTGGCTGCCGCCTCCCATCTTTTGCGTCCCCGTCTTGTCCGCTGTCTTCCTCATCACCACTAGCAGACTGCGACGCCTGGCCGTTCTCCTCGGCAGCAATCTCGGCTCGTAGGCCTTCTTCTGTGATATTGCGAAAATGGCCGCGCTCGGCCTGGATCTGCGCCAACGTCTCTCCAAGTGATGCAGTGCCCCGGTCGGTGGACGACCACGGCCGGAAGAATGGGCCGCCTGTCGACATGATTGTCGATGTAATGTCGATGTAATGATGTGTTGTTCGACTATACCATCGCCCAGTAACAACAATGGAAGTGTTAAGATAGTGACATCAAGGAGCATGCTACCTAGGGTAGGTGTAATTCATATACACCTGGTGTGCTGAGTAAGGGATTACTCAGCAGGCGTCCCCGCAAGTGCCTGAAGTGATCAGCAAGGGTGATCGACAGCAGGGTCCAAGGTCGTGCGTGCATGTGAAGAGCGTTAGGCGAGATGCGATCTCCACTTTGGCGACACTCCTTCTCGTTCCTTCTCACTTGCCTTGATCAACCTTCAAGTGAAGTTGTTCTTCTTCTCTCTTCTTTCATCTTCATCTTCATCTTCATCTTCTTCCTCCTCTTCCCCTTCTCCTGCTGCGGCAATCATGACCACCAGGTACCGAGTCGAGTGTAAGTTCGGATGGCTGCCTATGCACGCTCACACTGACTTCCAACAGATGCCTTGAAGGTGTGTTTGCCGCCAGTCAAAGAACGAGCGGGCATTGGCTAATGCTCTGTAGACGCATAGAAGAGATCAATTCGTATGTTTCGCAGACATTCGGTCGCTTGCTTCTTCTGCTGATGTTAGAACTATCAGATTGAATGGATCAAAGGTCTTCTGGCTGTGCCGTTCGTGCTCCTTTCACAGCCTACCAACATCCACGAGGCAGACAAGCCTAGCGTAGCCAATATGGCCAAGTCAGCGCACATGCGCTACGCTCAGATCATGAAGGACGTCGAAGAGCTACTGTAAGTGAAGTACAGGTCGAAGGGCATCGGCTCTTCACGGCGATTCGCCCATCTCCGGCCCGTTATGGCAACGGGCTTGGAGACAGGCTTGTGGGAACAATACCCATCTTCGAAGAGACCTGCTTACTTTCGACCTGTCACTTCTAGTGTAGACCACATCGCTCATCAAAAAAAAGGCAACGAGAACAGATCCAAGCTTAAATTACTTGTCCCTTCCATTGGCACATTCTTCACTCCTCTGCCACTACAGGACGCCTTTGACTGGCAAGATAAGAAGCGCTTCATATCCTCGCGTCGTTTTGTCGCGCCTTCTTTCAACGATATTCGCCTCATCCTTAACACGGCTCAAGCCATGTCCCTCATGCGGTCAGGCAAGCTAGAACTTGTCACCTTCGATGGGGATGTCACCCTTTACGACGATGGCCACAACCTCTCACCCGATAATCCCGTCATCGAGAGGATTCTCGCACTGATGAGAAACGGCGCCCGCATCGGCATCGTGACAGCAGCAGGCTATACAGAGGCCGAGAAATACTATCAGCGCCTGTTCGGGCTTCTTGATGCCGTCGCCGCTGAGAGCCACACCCTAGATCTGAACAACAGACTTGTGGTGATGGGTGGCGAAGCAAACTTCCTTTTCCGCTTCGACACCAGTGCTCCTCACAAGTTACAGCCTGTATCCTACGATGAGTGGCGATTACCTGAGATGCAACATTGGACAGAAGCCAATATCGCCGACTTACTCGATGTTGCAGAGGCAGCTTTGAAGGATTGCGTCCAGGCAATGCACATGCCAGTGCAAGTGCTCCGTAAAGAACGCGCAGTAGGGATATATCCACCAAAGGTAACGATTATATCTATCTTCACTGTCTAATCACTACGCGTATTTGACATGATCCCCTTTGTCCTCACCTGAGCCCACTGACAATGTTCCTACAGGGGAAGCTGTCACGAGAACAACTCGAAGAAACCGTCCTGGTCGTGCAGCGCATTCTCGAATTGTCCGACGCAGGCAAGCGCATTCCCTTTTGCGCTTTCAACGGAGGTAACGATGTCTTTGTCGACATCGGCGACAAGTCCTGGGGCGTGATGGCATGTCAGAGCTACTTTGGCGGGATTGAGGGCAGTCGGAGTTTGCATGTGGGAGATCAATTCCTCAGCGCTGGTGCCAACGATTTCAAAGCGCGACTCGCGTCGACGACAGCTTGGATTGCCAACCCAGCCGAGACGGTGAATCTCCTCGATGAGATTCTGGAGATGGGTGAGGCGAGCAAGTAGGTAGGGCGGTCGGCTATTCTGTACGACATTGGTACAATCTGATGTGTAATGGTACGACGAGCTCCAATCCGAGCAAGTGTCAACGACGCTGCTTCACTCGCACCAAGGATGCGGCTACTTCGCTCCGATCTCTCGCTATCCACTCTATTCAAAAGTCGAGTCATCACCGCAGCTCGATGCAACCAGTGCGACTCAACACGTTCCGCTGACCCTGATAACCTCGAATCATGATCATAGGCTTATTGTACTGCTATGAGACAGAGTCAGCACATTGGTGCTCGTGGTTCTTGAGACATGTCTACCATCCTTAGGGTTACCCAAAACCTGTGGGACGACGCCGTGGTGCTTGTCCTGATGGCCGCGAGTCCCATAATTCTCATATCGAGACCTGGGTATAATGAATAAAATCTATGAGGACTTATATGGTACAACAGGGTGATTTGTGAGTGGCTGTGAGGGATCTTCAAATTCTCGATATATCGGAAATTGGTCATGTTCAGGATTAGAACCACGGAGGTAATCATTTCTAGCACATCTGCCACATCAAAAACGCAGGACCTGTTACATTACTGTCGTTGAAGATCCCATCCCGCGTTTACCAGTCTCGTGGCACGAAGAATTGGTTCCAGACTAGGAGCCATACAGCTTCCCGCTATGACCAGCAGTATGCAGTGTAGCACTTTCTGCGAAGTAGGCGCCTTATCAATGGATGAAAGGAAGATGAGCGCAGGAACGGGCTTTTTCCTCGAGTGCATCGGTCGGAATGTCTGCAGATTTTGGGAGCTGCCTGCTCTGAAGCTCTTTCGTTGCTCGATCTCAAATTCGGCGACTTTTGTTCTGCTTCCTCGTCATTAGAGTTGCAGTCGAGCGCACGTTCGTCTGCCGCAGCAAGAGTAATGCGGCGTCCAGGTCCTCTATCTTGGACTGTTCCAGTGAGCGTTGTAGTAAAGAGTTTCCATCCATGCGCTGGCCCAACCTAAGTACTGTGGAGAGGTGACTGTCGAGGGGTATCTCTGCTGGTATGCAGCCTGCTCACACCACGAGATCGACCACCCCTGGCTGGCCAGATCGGACCTCAACCCAACCATCTTTCTCGACTCGAATGATCTTGCCGTCTATGCACACTCGACGCCATCGTCCCTCTTCTTCTTGGAACTCTATTCGGAGAGCTTCAATCTCCTCGTACCCGACACGCTCATCATTGACATGCAGTCCGTCCTGGTACGCCTTGCCCATAATAGACATGGCTTCCCCTCCGCTCATTGGACCAAAGTGTACCAGACGCAACTTTCCATCGAGAGCACTTGACGCGGGACTGATTGTAAAACCCTTCTCCAGCTGTTTGCACAACGTCGCAAGCACGTATGCGTGCTCCCCGTTACGAAGCACGTGCCATGAATGCTCGCCTGGACGCTGGATTGAGACCTTCGCTTTATAGACGTGAGGCAGAGATCCGTCGCTAGGGGTCAGGGCCTCTTTAGCAGCCATCTGGAAACGCTCGGCACCAAACTTTCGGAATTCAGTGGTGTCGCTATCAGCGACAAGGCCAGCATGCAAGCCCCATGATGCTACGACAGTGCCATAAGCTACAGCGACGTCGTTCTCGATGTGAAGAGGGCGCTCTTGGCGAGCTTCATCAATAAGTGATCGAGATCCGGAGGAGAATTTCGCACAAAATAGTGGGAGCTCTTTCAAGCCTCCTCGTAGCCACGTTCTCAGACCAAGACTATTATCTCGAGTGAGTCCAGCACTATGCGCCTGTGCATTGCCAGTGCCAAGAGGTAGAAGTGCGATGTTTGGCTTCTTGTATTTCTGACCTCGCTGGCCAGAGAGAAGAGTGTTCACAATATCGACCACTCCGCCGTCGCCACTCATCAACATCACGGACTGGCTGATACCAAGATTCGCTTGAGGCAGTAGAATGTCTCGTGCGAAATCAGAAATGCTGTTTTCTGACGTGGTGACATGGAGGACGTAGTCTTTTTCCTCTTGAACATTGATATAATCTAGAGCTGGCTTCACAAGCTGATTCCATACTCCTAGAGCCAGGCCAGTGCCAGAGCCAGTGGAGACAATGATGTGGAAGTTGGGCTGAACATCTCCACGATCTTGCCTGGACTTCCAGTTGGCTCCAGCTAGTGGAACCACGAAGTCCTTGATCAGCGACTCTGGGGGGTTTTTCAGAATGGCTTTTCTGAACAACACTGGAGACGCTGACTGGTCCTGTGCAGCATCTTGATTTTCTTCGACATAGAGAAAGTGGTAATCGCCCTCTTCGCCGTCTTGCGTGGGAGCACAAACAAGGATGTTTTTAGCTGGAATCATAGACCGTTGCGAAGTTGGGTCTGGTCGACGTGTATTTAGTCAGAACTAATCTCACTGAGAAAGTGCATCTCTATCTTTGTCTATTACGATACGTACAGACCTCGTAGCCTTCGACGTAGCTAAGTCCGCCT
Source organism: Mycosphaerella sp. Ston1 (assembly GCA_000504405.2). NCBI lineage: Eukaryota > Fungi > Ascomycota > Dothideomycetes > Mycosphaerellales > Mycosphaerellaceae > Mycosphaerella > Mycosphaerella sp. Ston1. The sequence goes on from AWYF02002947.1 coordinate 78,076, forward strand.
TCTTCGTCGCCATCCGTGGGATTGTAGAAGAACGTCGCTGGTCTTCCATCAATCTTGCCCTCTGTCTGAGCAGACGATGTCTCTGCTGCACCCATCGCCTATATGATGGTAGGAAGAAGTTGAATATTTGTCCGTGTTGTCGGGTGATGTTGTAGACTTGTTGGAGCTGAGAGTCAATCCATACCATCGTTCGCGTATTCTTGCCTAATGACCTCGAAATGCAATTGCGCCTCTCACGGATCAGGATCAAGGCTGTGCTCGAACTCTTGCGCTGCGAAACCGACAACGACCTCTAACCGATCATAATATCGCTGGACCTTTCGAACTATTCCAAGTCCCAGTTCAGCCATCACGCACTACCTGAAACGCTCGATCTTTACGAACAGCGACTGTCCGAGCAGCTCCAGCTCCAGCCCCAGCTCGAGCGCCAGCTTCTGCGCATCGCCGCATCGCATGGGACGCCAATAAGTAATGGCGATATCAGGATGGGGAGTGTTTCTCATTATACTCGTCGTTGTATTGATAGCGGCAGCAGGAGGTTATGTTGGGTGAGCACATCAGTAACAGATATTACCAGCTTACCACGGCCAGGCTGATACCCTATTGCAGCTACACGAGATGGCGAGCCAACCGCCTAGGTCTTCCACCACCACCGCTGAATCCATTCGCAAAGAAACGAGAGGACGCAGCATATAGAGCGCCTGCGCCACGCGCCGGAGGCGTACAAGGCTGGATTGTCGACAAGTGGAATGCGCTACAGAACAAGCGCACACCAGGCGGATCATACGAGAGTACAGCCGGCTACGGCGGAGCACCGCGAGGAGGACGGAGAGGCTTCGGACCACTAGATCCAGACGAAGCGTGGGATGCGCGCGTAGACAACGAGGCTTCAGGCTACTATGAGGAGCAGGAATTGGGCTTACAGGATCCCGCACAAGGACCATACGGAGGACACGGCTACGCTGAGAACACTCATATCGGAATTGGTGGTATTGAAGCTGGACGAGGGCGCAGTCGATCAAGACAACGAGAGCTGGATGACCGCTATGATGAGGAAGTTCACGGAGGAGGATCACATCTCAACCCATTCAGTGATGGCGCGGAGCAGAGTAACATGAGCATGCGGAGTGTCAGCCCGAGACCTGATACCGATACCTCCTATCACGGCGGCAAAAGAGGCGTGAGCTCGCACAAAAAGAAGTCAAGCACGGATGACAGCCCTATAGAGAGGCGATCTATGTTCACAGAAGACGTCTCGTAGGCATTAGAGTTTCTGGTTGAAGCAGCTGGTTGTCTTGAGGCTGCTGGCACTGAAAAGCACATGCTGGCCGCATGTATGTGTCTTTGGACATTACAGTATTAAGGTATCATAATTGTTTATTGTACCACGTACAAGTTCTGTATATGGCTACATGGCCACGATTGATGATAGATGACCTACTACTTCTACTACCCCCTACAAGTAACCTTCCCAATTCTCTGTACATATGAATGATATGCTCAACCCACTTGACCCAATACTAAGGTACCTATACATGACATTGTACTATAATTGTAGGCCCATGACCCTGTATTCAGGATGGCAACTATAGCCGACAATGCCATCGGGAGCCTGTATACATGCCGTTTCCCCTATTCGCATTGCTATAACCCTACGTGCAGCGTGCTTCACATATTATCGTCACAAATCGGCATACAAAATCGCAGTGGACATGGCCAGTATCCGAGCTACATGTAGCTCTAGTTCAATTACTGGTATACAACGCAAAAACAAAAAGAAGCCCACTATCAGAATCGAACTAATGACCTCATCATATCGCATGGTACGAGTGATGCGCTCTACCCCTGAGCTAAGCGGGCTTGTTACACTTGATAGTACACTTAGGAGCATTAGTCATCGTCATGAATCATACAATATAATCTACAGATGCTCGTGCAAGTAACAGACTAGACTAGCTGTACACTACGGTAAGGTAAGCATACTGCAAATAGTTTCCAAGAGGTAAGGTAAGGTAGTCAGTCCTTCCCGTCAAACTCGACAAATCTCCCTCCCTTCTCGCCCTATGAGTCTATAAATTCTGCTTGGAGATATAGAAATCTCTTTCTAGAAAGTGATGCAGGGTGTGGATGCCTGCAGTATGGCGCTGATTTGGTTAAAGAAGAAGCAAGGAGTGTGAAAGTGAATTCAAGTTGTATACGGTGTAGGTACCTTATGTTCACATTATCGCACACAAGTATATGGACACTAAGAGATTAAGCTAAAAACACACACTCGATATGCGAAGCTGGGGTTTTTTTGGTCGAAGGAAAGGAAGAAGAGCGAGAGTAGTGATCCCTCTGGAGCTCGATCGAATGATTCCTCTCTTGGGCGCTCTGTCCCCTCTCACTCTTCCTTCTCTCACAGTCCTCTTCTCGTCATTTCAATCATGCTCGAGAGAAAAAAAATACTCTACAGAGTCTGAGGACCATCTGCACCGAGGGGTGGACCGGCCTGAGGTCCGAGCTGTCCACACTGTGCATTACCAACAGTGTAACCAGTTGTGTCGATCTGGTAGTAGTTGTAAGTGTCGGTGAACGTCTGAGATGGGTCACAGCGACCATCGGTGACAATGAAGTAGCAGACATTGCCTGCGGTAGCTGGAGCCTGAGCGTAACCAGCGCAGTTGGCAGTGGTGGCGCAGACATTGCAGCAGCCAGTTCCGGTGGTGTCGGTGACGTTGACAGACTGGAGGATAAAGTCTCCGTTGAAAGTGAGCGTTCCGATCTGGTTGCCACCAAAGACCGAGCTGATAAGGTTGTTGGTCTGGCACTGAGCGTACTGAGTGGCAGCTGGTGCACGGATGGTGATGGTGGCAGACTGGGTGGTGATGAAGGTCGAGGTCGATGTCGTGGTGGCGGAGACAAAGGTCGACACGGTGACGAACCTTGTAGCATCGGCTGGGATAACCTGAGATGAAAGTTAGCAACGACGATGAACAAGACAGAGGCGTGGTGATCTTACAGTGGTGGTTCCGGTGGTGGAGACAGTGATGGTGCTGAGGACATTTGGTGCAACCACAGTGACGGTCGAAGCACCACCAGTGGCAATGGCAGTGGAAGTAGTAGTGGCCGTGGAGAAGAAGGTGGTTCGGGATGTGCACTGAACGCCAACTGGGTACTGTGTCCCGGAGCCAGCGTCGTTCTGGCGGGCATTGAGGGCCTTACCAGCCTCTGGCAGTGCTGGGAGGTGGTACCTCATCTTGGTGGCACGCGAGTCATGGGGCTGGCGTCTCTCGAGCAGAGGGCTGCGCTTCTTGGCAGAGAAACCAGGAGAGTCGGCAAGAGCGGTGAAGCCAGATGGAGCTGCGACAGTGCGGGTGATCCCGGCAACCAAGGTGGTGCTGAGGACAGTGGTTGCCGTCGTGAAGCTCTGGGTGTTGGTGAAGGTCTGTGTCTGGGTGACGGTCTGGAAAGCCGTGAAGGTATCCGTGGACGAAGCTGCCGTGACGGTGGACAAGGCCGTCGACGTGGACGTCGTGAAGAAAGTCGACGCTGCCGACGTGACTGTCGTCACAGGGTTGATCTGCGAGAAAGCGAATCAGTGCACTTCTGGGATATGTGGTCGACTATTGCTGCTTACCACGAGTGTTCTGCCGACAGTCCTTGTGATGCTGGCTCTGTATGTGGTGGTCCTGATTCTGGTGGTTGGGCTAACAGAGTATCTGGTATTACAGGCCTTGTTGACCACTGAAGAGAGCTGAGCAACAGCTCCAGTGCTCAGGAGAGCGGAGACGAGTACCAAGAACTGCATGGTGACTGACAATGGCTCGGAGGCTGGAGACCGATGAGAGAGGAGCAGGGCAGAGGAAAAGCGAATGAGTGAGTGGATGATTCCTCGATTGATGGAAGACGACGCGCGATATATACCGACTGACCTTGTTGCTATTCCTACGTACCGCTCACCTGTAATCTTGGGACAACGTGGTCGACGGTAGCGTGTTGCGCCTTGCAGTCGACAGTGCCTTCGCCTAGACCGAAACCTCAAGCCACTTCCATGAGCCTATCTGTGCAGATCCAGGCCGAGCGTTGCTCCTCATAGGAGACGCGTGATGAAAGCAGAAGCACTGTAGACGTATGGGGCAAAAGACGGTGCTGCGTACCACAGGAGAGCCACGATGAGAGTTCACGGCGTTCAAGCGTATACGAACGCCATCCTCGCGCGAGACGCAGTCATCGAAGCGCGGAGGCCAGCAAGTCTCATTGCATCTTGCGATGCTGTGCGCGGATATGACACACTCGTCGCGTCTATGGCGATTGTTCCATTGGAGTGGAGGAGCGATAGACTTTGGTGTAGGCTCTGTGCTCTAGTCTCTCGCATGCACTTCCCTCAGCTCCCTCAGTTCCAGTGTCAGCCATGGCAAGCGAACGCCTCTCAATAGAGACGCCCAAGTGTTGGGAATGTGTCCCGCATCAGCACCAAACTTTCGAGATTGTATGCAGGCGAAAGGTCGGTACAGGCCGTTGCACTCTTCCAGCACGAGAGGAGAGCCCGGCCAACTCCTGAAGCAGTGCGATGCAGAACCATGTCTACTTGAATGACAGGAGTCTAACGTCTCGTGGCAGCGTGACAAGCGCATTGCCATAATTGCGCGTACCTTCCTCGGTTCTGTAGTGTCCATTGCGAGCAGAGGAAAGAAGAGGTGGAGCTGAGGTGAGGTGAGGTGCAAGGGACAGGGAATGACCCTGGCAACCTAGCCCTGCAGATGGGAGCCTTGTGTCCGTTTTCGGCCTGATCGTCGTGGAGAATGTGGAGTTGACGTGTCTCGCGAGTTACGACTACATCCTGCACACACGATGCTCACTCCTCACAAGCACCCAAACCAGCATGTTTCAGAGATGTGAGCACGTTTGTGCGACGTGGTAGGGTTCAGACAGTAATTGCAGACTCGTGGAAAGGACCAGACACTGTGGATCAATTTTCGCGCCAAGCACCATTTGTTGTTTCTCCTGACCCAGCCTTTCGACCTTCTCCCACTCCATCTATACTTCTATACCAATAACACTGTGGATGCAGCAGACTGGGCGGTGCCCTAACATCCGCTCCAGAGTTGATCGTGATACAGCTTGCCATGGCCTCGTCGGTGGCCTCATCTGCGTGGAGGACGCGATCGGCAGACAGCCAGACGCGTGACCTGTCTAAACGCGTCGTCCCAGTAGTGGCGACTGTGACAGCTGAATAGTTGTATCAGGCCGAGCCCTCCAATCTCTTCCACTAATGAGCAGGAACGCTGCTTCTTGATGCTGCTTCTTCTTCATCAACTACGCCTGAAGCACACCTAAGGTATCGATCGATCAGAAGCCAGTCATATGCCCAATTGGCGGTCCATCAAGAGAAAGCACCTTGTACTGTATGCACTTAACAGAATCAGAAGAATGAGACCCACCACGGCCGCAGAAGGGAGTGCGATGCTACAGATAGACTCTCACTGCACGTGGCCAGGTGCCGTGCATAGTCATACCCTCTTCAGCTGCTACACTATATCCGGGAAAGGGAGCAGATCTTTATCACTAGGTCTACTGGCCCGCCGCTCCTCAAGCACTTTGATGAGATAGACGACCGAGAACAAAAAGAGAAGATGACAGCAGCGTCAATGGAGTTGAAGTATGCAGCTTCTTGTGTACGCATGTAAGAGATGAGATGCTGGATGCGGAGCAAGTTCCTGGCCCTGTTTGATATATCTGGAGGTGTAAGTAAGCTCTCACCCCATCCTCGCAAGCGAAGCTATAAGAAAACGCACGTGTTTTGCCAGCATGAATAAGGTATGTCTGAGACAGCTGTAGCGAGAGGCATGTTGGACAAGCGAGTATAGCCACCTCCTGGCTTGCCAGAGAGGCACCACTACGATCACTAGGTAACCGCGTCACTATCAATGGCCATATAGCTCTCTGCATCCAGATACAGAGGCAGTATGCGGGCGGCAATCTTCAATCTCCTCGAGCCTTGTACTATCATATCGATATTCGCATGCCCTGTTCATGAACCTTAGGTTTCGATGAATCAACGTTCATTATTTCCCTCTTTCTGCTGTAGAGAGAAGGAGAATTAGACGTAGTCTTTATGCCAAGTGCCTCTCTGCAGTAGCGTCTTGTCCTGCTCAGCTTCTTGAGTCCGGCTGTGGCATCGTTGTCGTACCTGCAGCATTAGTTCTACCATTTCCAACAATCTGAAATTCCGCATTACACGTCGGTGGGAATGGCAGACTTGATACAAGCAGGAAGCAGAGCTGATAGAGGCCAGAGCATGTCCTGTCCAGATTATTGTCGTTCATAAGGCTTGTCTGATGTTTCGCAGCAAGGAATATATACCTGACCTTGCCTGATAGTTCCACGTGTCGGATGTAGAGTAAGGTAGGCACCAATCTGCAAGACAAGACGCGAACACGGACGGACCCACTACGGTACCTCGCCAGTACCTTACCTTACCTTCTTTGTATATGAGGCATCTGCTCTGAAATGGCCTCGTAGTCTGTCTCTCCCTGTCTTTTGCTGATAACGACTTACACATACTGGACATTTCACCAGGAAAAAGTACATGTATGTCATGTCGTCTGTCGTGTGGACGTGACCATCCGCGGCAGGGATGATGATGAGATCAGATGCGCGCCGCCACATGGCAGAGAGCGGTCAAGGCTCCAGTCACGCCGTCGCCCTCGCGGCGGTCTCGTGTTGATCCGCATCATCATCGCTATCTCAATCAGGTGCCTACACTCATCGCACTGGACTGCCTGCTTCCGCTCCTCCGACATAACAAGAAACAAGAATCATGTAGTGGAGACAACGCCTGTCTCAAGGTGGAGTCCCTCGTCGCGAAATTTCATTCACCCGAGACACACACACTCACAAAAACACACACATTCACACGCACCGGCGGGAAAGACAGTCTCCGCCTACAGGCATAGAACATGGACAACAGAGCAAGACACCTGCCACGTCGTTGATAGAAGTAGACCGAACCACCCACTGCAATCACTAACACTGCACAACCCTATCTCGACAACATGTCGCACCACGCGCCTCCCTCGAACCTCGAGGCTAAACTCGTCGTCCTCGGCTCACAAGGTGTAGGCAAGACGTCTCTCGTCCATCGCTACGTCAAAAACAGCTTCATCGAACCCTCGAAATCGCAATCCACAGTCGGCGCCTCCTTCCTCACCACCCGCGTCAACGATCCAGAAAGCGGCGCAACCATTCGTTTACAAATCTGGGACACAGCCGGCCAAGAACGTTTTCGTTCAATTTCCCGCTTATACTACCGAGGCGCCAATGCAGCCATCCTATGCTACGATGTGACATCCAAGAAATCCTTTGATGACATGGGCGTTTGGCTGAAGGAGCTCAAAGACAACGTCGGAGAGGACGAGGACATGATCTTGCATATTGTGGGCACGAAAAGCGATGTGGTGAGTAAAGAGCCTTGGAGGAGAGAGGTTCCGTTCGAGAGATGTATCGGCTATGTCGCGGAACAGCTTTTGCCGCCGGGTTCACAACAGGCGCCCAGCAAGGACCTGGTGGGGAGTATGAGTCCGCAGGCTGTGTCTATGGTCAATTCTCCGCCGCAGAGTCGACAGGGCAGGTTGTACCCGACGCAGTCTGCCACGAATGAACGTGCGAACAATGTGGTGAATAGCCCAAACAGTAATCGTAGTTCCGGATTTTGGGGACAGAGCGATACGACTTTTGTGTGGGATTGTTGTCATGAGATCAGCGCCAAAGATGGAGAAGGGATCGAAGAGGTGTTTCGAGTGGTAACGAGAAAGTTGATTGAGCAAAATGCTCGAAGGTTAGAGAGGTTGAGGATATTGGAAGAGACTGCTTGGAAGACTCCAGGATTCGAGGGAGGTAATGGTACGCCAGGTTGCTATTTTGATTTGCCGCAAGGTGGCAACGGCAGCTTTCGACTGGGCCATGGAGACAAGAGAAGGAGTTGGCTGGGAGCTCTCACGCCGGGAGGTATGACGAATTACAGCGAACATGATACGCAAGAGGAGGTGAACAAAGGCATGAAGAAGGGAAGATGTTGCTGATCCATTCAGCATTTTCATACTAGAGCGAATATTGGCAATGGCGCTTCGGAGTTTCTGGGATGGATGAGCATGTATAGCAGCAACAGGAAGAGTGCAAGGACCACAGCGACCGAGTTTGAAGAAGAGACCAACAGCATACTCTTTTGGAACAGATGTTACGATTGTATTGCCGCGAGGCTTGATACCCTGTTTTGGCACTGGAAATACCGCAGACCTGAAGTGCGCGTCAGATGTGTATAATATACATAACTGGACTGTAATGATACAACGATAATTGTCCTCTTGATCCTCCATATTTCCCGATTCGCGACATTATCTATCTTCTTTCCCATTCTGCTTGGTGTATTAGGATACGTAGATTTGCTTGCTCAACACTCCAGTTGCAGAGTGTCATGTTCCTCGCCTGTTTTTTGGTTTTTGTTTTGGGCTTGCTTTGTTGAGAGAACGGACGAGGCTGTGACTGCAAGCAAGCGGCTATATGTAGTCAAAGAGACATGTCTAGTCCTACAATTTGACTTCGACTTGCAATTATCAGTCTATTGTCATCGGCGATAAGCATGTCAACAGTTTTGGAGAAGCAGTGTAGAGTAGGCAGATTGTCATAACTTTTTGTGGGTATATACATCTATTGCAGAACTCGGATGACCTTGAGCAGATCTCCAGTCACACCCATGGCAGTGACATCTCCGCCGGCGCCAGCTCCTTGGATGATGAGAGGGTTGCTGCCGTAGCGCTTTGTGTAGAAGTTGATGATGTTGTCACTGCCTTTTAATGCAGCGATTGGGTGGGAAGCGTCGAATTTCTCCAGTCCCACCTTTACTTGCTTTGATGGCACATCAATGCTGCCCACGAAGCGAATGACTTTGCCCTCTTTCGTGGCTTCGTCCTTGAGCTTGTCCATCTGGGCGTCGAACTCGGGTAGGCGCTGCAGGAACTCATCCCCTGAGCTGGCGGACTCAAGCTCTTTGGGGATGAGTGATTGCACTGGGAATGATGTTGGTGACTCGACAGGCAGTCCAGCAATACGAGCGAGAATAGTGAGCTTTCGTGCCACATCGAGACCATTCAAATCGTCGCGAGGGTCAGGTTCAGTGTAGCCCAGCTCCTTGGCCTTCTTCACCTCAGCGGCGAACGTGCCTCCCCCGCCACCAAGAGGTTGGAAGGAGTTGAACAAGAACGACATTGTGCCCGAGAACACGCCCTTTCCAGCATTAGCATGGGCTGTAGAGTCCATTTGTTGTAGAATCTTCTCACCTCAATCTTCGTCACCTCATCGCCCGTCTCGACTAACTCCTTCAGACTCGACAAGACAGGGAGTCCAGCACCCACAGTTGACTCGTGGAAGACATAACCGTTGCTCGGGGACCCCGTGCCGTTCGCAGCACTCTTGAAAATGCTCTCCCACAACTCAAACTTGTCACTGAAAGCCTTCTTGTTGGGCGTCACAATGCTGATACCACGCTGTAACACCATGGGATATAGACTGGCGAGGCCGACATCACTCGTGTTGTCGACCAGTACGACTCGCCCCGGAGCTCTCGCGAGCTGACCAAATGTCTCATTGAAAGGGGGAGGCGGAGTGCCCTTGCTGTCGACATCGCCAGTGACAGTTTGGATGTTCAAGTGAGAGAAGTCCTGCGAAAAGAGCTGTTTGGTGCTTCGACGCGCAAGGATGAGTCGGAGGTCGATGGGCGGGTTCTGCGTTGCGAGGCGTTGGCGGAGGAAGTCGAGTTGCGAGAGAAATGCTTTGCCGACGCCACCGAGGCCAATGACTGCGATGAAGATAGTTCTCGCCATTGTGACTGTAGTGATTATGGTTACAGGAGGGTTAGATTTAGAATAATTTCAATGGGCTGCCCCTCCTCCGAACATGGCGGGGACATGTTGCAAGGTTAACTTCTGTATGCAGGGATCGGCAGGGATCAGATCGGCGCTAGGACGATATCGGCTGCATGTGCTCTTTCGCTCGTGTCTCTCGACACCAACACGCCAACCCTCACATCTCTCACCTCACCATGGAGTCGCACAAAGATAAACTCCTCTACAACCAGGAGAAGCGCCGGAATCTGTCCAAAGGCAAGGCCATCTCCTCGTCATCTACCCTCTCCTTCACCTCACAACTGAGCTCTCTCATCAATACAAATTCGAACACCTCGAAACCATCGTCTGGTCGCTCAAAAGCGAAGAAGGAGGACATCTTCGCAACACATAATAAGGACACTGCGAAAAGAGCGAAACGCGATCTCGAATCAAACAATTCCGCGTCTCTTGAGCAGAAGCACACCACAAATGGCGAGTCACTCGACAAGGGCATCTGGGAGCGAAGCAAACGGAAGATGGAAGAGAAAGCGCGTCTATATGCTGCCATGAAAAGAGGAGACGTGGAAGACGCTGACGAAAGATATGCGGTGGATTTCGATGCCAAGTGGGCTGCAGGGCGTGCAGATGAGAAGGAGAGCGACTCAGACGATGACGGTGCCGATGAAGATGATCAAGAGGAGGTGGAGTACGTCGATGAGTTTGGCAGAACGAGAAAAGGGACCAAGATTGATGCGCTCCGTGCGACCCAGCATCAACAACGCAAGGAAGAAGGACCTGGCGTATTGCCTGCCGCTCCTAGCTATATCATTCGAGGAGATACGATACAGCATCAGGCTTTCGATCTGGATGAACCGAGAGCTGCGCATATGGCGGAGTTGGCCAAGAAGAGGGATAAAAGTCTGACCCCTCCACCCGACGAGCACTTTGATGGCAATAAGGAAATCAGGACGAAGGGCACAGGGTTCTTTCAGTTCTCGGGAGATGCGGACGAGAGGAAGAAGCAGATGGAGAATCTTGAGAACGAGCGAGCGGAGACAGAACGACGGAGAAAAGAACGAGACAGCAAGATGGCGGAGCGACGAGCACAGATCGAGGCTAGGAGAGTGCAGGTCCAGAAGAAGAGCGCCAAGAGGAAAGCCGATGACTTTTTAGATGAGCTTGGAGCGCAATTGGATGGCCCCTCAGCGCCCAAAACACCACCTCCGGGCAGTCAGAAGCTCCCTCGCTCAAGAGAGTCGTCGAGTGATGTCTACGACGAGTTGCGCGAAAGCGGACATTCAGGATCCATAATGAAGGCTCCGCCGAATATGATAGATCGCATCGAAAAGGCTCTTCGCGGTGACGAAGCAGAAGCAGAAGCAGAAGCAATGGGTTTCTGAGCACCTTGGATGCAGAAGAAAGTGCTGCAGAAGCTTCAACATTTGGCGAATATGTGGCGCTATGTACAATAACTGGTGCCCAACTCAGGTCATGCAGTTCTACCACCAAGAAAGAACAACTCATTTGGCCAAGAATGACGACGCTGAATCCCACGATAGAGGCTCGAACATCTCGACTCAATGCGTCGTACGTGGCCGTTCTCTAGCGAGATTCTTCTTGGACATCCGAGACTCGGCTGTCTTTTGGCAGTCGGGTGCTTTCTCTGCTGGGCTGCATCAACCGTCTGTGTAAGCACAAGGCCGTTGGCTGGTATAATTCTACATCAAGAATAGCTCGAGGATACTACGCAGTACCAGGATGCTGCACATTTTGATGGAGGCCAATCATGCGTGAAATGTGGTTGCCAAAAGCTCGTACCACGCTTGCAAATGAGAATCTCAGCGGCCACGTAGTTCTTGTTGAAGTGAACTCGGGTTAACAGAGTGCTTAGAGCAGGTTACACTCTATCAATCAGTACGAGATTCAGCTCCTCGCTTCTGGACAAACCACTCAGCTCGAGCTAGATGACTCCACGGCAGATGGTGATAATATGGTGAGGGTGTCAAGTCCAACGTAACATACTCAATTAAGGTCGGTACATGTACATACATGAGGTATTGTCAATGACGTAGCACTCAATGCCAGTCCGTTAGGTACATACATTATATCACCTCAGGCCTTAACCGTTGACAAGGCCCCTCAGCACACAACCCGCCAACAATACTACAATGGCATCCAAGAACTATCTCATCACCGGAGCTGGAAGAGGCATAGGTCGAGGTCTGAGCAGACTCCTCCTCCAAAAAGGCCATCGAGTGTTCCTAGTGGACAACAACGAAGCCGAGCTCAAACATATAATCACCAGCCTATCAAAGCACCACAACTCAAGCACCAAATACACCTCTGCCCTCTGTGATCTCCGTCAACCCGAAGCCATTCGACAAGCCATCAACGACGCAGGAACCTTCTTCAACGGCCATCTAGACGTCCTCATCAACAACGCCGCAGACACATCAAGTGTAGGCCGTTCGCACCTCTCAAGACTCAGATTAGAAGACTGGAACTCAGCTCTAGAGACCAACTTAACAGCTCCTATGCTCCTCTCTCAAGCCTGTCTTCCTCTCCTCGAGTCTTCTTCATCCAGCCCCGAAGGAGGAGGAGGAGGAGGTATAATCATCAACATATCTTCCACCAGAGCTTTCATGTCCGAGCCCAACAACGAACCATATTCCACCACCAAAGCCGGTCTGCTGGGTCTCACGCAGAGCATGGCAGTATCTCTCGCGCCGCAAGGTATCCGAGTCAATGCGATCTTACCCGGATGGATCCATGTGGCGAATGAATGCCAAGACGCGGATGAGAAGGGGCAGAAGTGGGAAGAAGGGTTGACGAGAGAGGATCACGCGTGGCATTTGACGGGGCGTGTCGGGCGAGTGGAAGATGTTTTGAAAGCTGTGGAATATCTGGTGGGGAACGATGGGGTGAGTGGTGCGGAGCTTGTGGTGGATGGGGGTGTTTCGAGGAAAATGGTGTATCCTGAAGAAGAAGAATAAAGCGCAGCTAGGTAGGATAGGGTAGGCAATTGATGAGTGTGACGTTTTAACAAGGCATGTATGTATGTGCTCACGAGAGTACGAGAGAAAGACTATAGTACCTACTGGGTACTGCAGATACAAATTCTGACTTTCCGAGCCTGAGTTCTCATCAACTTCTCGTCTTCCCCTCTGTCGTTCTGAATTTCTGTCTCTTGTTCCCCAAAATGTTATTATCATTATCTCCCTCCCTCTCCTCTCCTCTCCCCTCCAACCCCAACATCTCCAACCAAGCCTTTCAAAACCTCTCCACTCATAACGGCACAGCTAAAAAAAACCCCCCCAAATCAGCAACCACCTCATCCCAAAATCCAAAAGTCCAAGTAAAATCAAATCAAAGAAAAAAAAAATTAATACATACTTGGCGGAGGATTATCATAGCATTTACACTGACTCTCCGGCACAGGAGTACACGAAACCCCCGGATTGGCCGCAGAACCGTCCAGACAAGAAATCCACACATCACAACGTCTGATACAGTCGTTTCCTCGGAAATAAGTGCTGTCGCGATAAGAAGAAGGTAGTGCTGTGGTGGTGGTGCTGAGGAGGCCGAGACCGAGGCTGAGGAGGAGGAGTGGGAAGTGCATCGTTGTTGTTTTTTTTTTGTTTTGAAGTCTGAGAATGTAGAGAGATTTTCGAAAGTGTCAGGGTCTGATAGGATTTGTGTATCTGTGGGTGTATGTGTCTGTATGTGTGAAGAAGTAGAAACTGCGAAGAGTTTGGGGTGTGAGGTTTTAAAGAGAGTGCCCTCCCTAAAGGTACCTTTCATATAAGACCGGGCATCGGGAATTGGCGTAGCCCTTCCATTCGTCTTTTGAGTCTTATACGACTAGACTCTTCTCTAGGCAACGAAGTAGGCACGGCGCGGCAAGGCTAGTTCTAGTGTTCTTACGACCGTCTCTTGTTTGTGATTTAATCCGACTAGGGTTCATACCAGCTAGTCCGCGCGCGAAAGAGCGGCTGTACTAGTCTACTGTGTGTATGTGGTGTCCTTGTAATTTCGAGCATTGCTTATCAGGTCTATAGTTCTTGCCGAGACGAATTCTCTTTTTAATAATAACAGCCGGATGGATGGTGGTGTTGAAACTTGTCGATGCGTAAAAGGTGTGTCGTCGAGCAGATGTCCAAGTGAATTCGAACCCGGTATGACCTCAGCCGCAATCTATATAGAATCACGTAGCCTATATAGTCTATGATCCTCCCAAGGCAGTACTTTCTATTCTATAACAACACTCCATCTACCTTACCGCAAAAGACATCCGATCAGAAGACTAGTACTAGTACTATAGACACAAAAAATGCATACTAAATACAGGTACTTGTACAAACCCCGTGTACGCCCCTCATCAGTTAGTCAGTCAGTCAGTAGTAATGAAATCCGACAGGAAGTGCAGGTTCTGTATATATATCCATCCGGTGACCGCTACGATGAAACTATTATATCACAGTCAAATTCGCTATACTGTACACTGTATAGGATGATTAGGATCTAACTAGACGAGTCTCCTCCAAGCGTCTTGTGTAGTGTCATGTCCTGCAAATCTGTTTAGCTTCGGGTGAATTTCGATACCAAGCGCGGCACGTACATAGCCGCGTACATTTTCTTCACGCTAGCTGGGATGGAGCGAGCCTGTGAAAAGGCTCCGAGTCGACATAATAATGATTGTTTCTCATGAGCGTTGGAGGTGAAGAGCAGGAATAATGCTGGGGAGTATGATGGATGATGAATCATGTCAACATTCAGTGAAGGGGAAATCTTCACACGTTCATTCGTTGCCCTAGGCGCGCAAGGCTCGAATTCTATGTCTATGCACAATGCGCCTTTCTTTTGTCCTACTGTTTGCATCTGCATCATCATCTGTTCGCTCAAGACTTCCAGCCAGAAATGGCGTCGTCGATGTCCTTGCGGTGCGCACGCTGCTCCTCGCACTGCTTCAGGAAGATCTTGTACTTGGCCTGGAGTAGCTTCTGCTCGCCCACGTCCTTGTTAGGATAGACAGCCTTTCCAGGCTTGCTCATCCTGTCCATGATGTCCCATAGTGGCTCGCTGACTCCGTTCTTGTCAGTCGAGGCTGCTTTAGCACCGAGCATGGCTGCACCGTGTACGACGGCGGCGTGGACATATCGTGGGATCAAGACTGGCATGTTGCAGGCGGTCGCCATCAACGACATGAGCACTGGGTTTTGGCACTGCGAGCCAGACATGAAGATCGAAGAGATAATGTGACCGGCCGAGTTCATCTGCTCGATGATCTGGTGTGTCTGTAGAGCGATGAACTCCATGGTGCCGTAGTAGTAGAGGGCGAGACCATCAATGCTCTTGTCGTTCGAGAGACCAATAATGGAGCCCTTCATGTCCGGATCCGCGACTGGTGAGCGGTTGCCAAACAGGTCGCCATAGAAGAAGAAGTGGCGGCCAAGGTACGAGATCGCAGGGGCTCTCGTCTTTTCCTGCATCTCAGAAAGGTGCTCGTTCAGGTAGTCGTAGATGTTCGTGTTGAATGACTCAGCGAGCGACATAGCTTCCTGGAACGCCGGATGCGTCTCGACAACGTGCTTGAGCAACTCGCCTGTAGCTGATTGACCACCTTCGGCCAGCCAGTAGTTGGGAATGAGGACATCGCGGTACGGTCCCCATACACCATTGACGAAGACTGGCTTCTCGGACATGGCCAGGTGGCAAGTCGAGGTACCCGCGACGGCAGCAAGACGAGTGAATGCTTGCGAAACATCGTTTTTCGGCTTGCCAGCGTCAATGCTATCCCCCTTAAGGTTAACCTTGGCGCCGACTGTACCGATCCAACCAGCGTAGGCATCGATGACACCGCTGCCGATAGCAATGCCTGCTGGGAGACCCATCTCTGCGCCCGCCTTTTCAGACAAAGTGCCGATGAGCTCTCCAGCGGTCAAGTAGTGGCCATTCTGTGATGAAGTCAGTCAAGGCCCGCTTGTCACATAATCGAACTGGAAGGTTGTACCACCCCGTTGACGCCTCCCATTCGCTTGAAGTTGTCCTCGCACAAGTCGGACAGGCCAATTTCTGTGAGGAAGTCCTCCTGCCAGCCCTTGACGCTGCCGTCAACGCCCACTGGCACGTATCCCTGCTTGCAGACAACGGAGCAAAAGCTGCGTGACTCGCTGCCCGTGGCCATGTGTGTGAGGGCGTCTCCCAGATCATAGAACTTGCAACGATCGAATAGCTCTTTTGGCATGTTGTTCTTCAGCCACAGAACCTTGGGAATTTCCATCTCAATGCTCATTTGTCCACCCACATATCTTAGGAGGTTGTGGTTGGTGGCGTTGATCTTCTTCGTCTCCTCGATCGGTCTGTGATCGAGCCAGAGAATGACGTTGCGGTCGTTCCCATCAGCATTGTCGAACTTGGGGCCCGTCACCGAGACTGGCTCGTCGGTCTCGCGGTCGAAGACGGTGAGAGAGCACGTGGCATCGAAGCCAATGCCGCGGATGGTGTTGGGGTCGATGTTGTGCTGAGACATGGCACGCTGAATCGAGTTGCAAATGCATTTCCAGATGTTGGTGGTTGATTGCTCCTGTCGTGCCAATCAGTATTAACTCAGCTACCATGGCCAACAGCTTCATACGTAGTAACCGGTCTCTGGCTGCCACAGGCCAATATTCTCGCTCGCCAGACCGACAATGTCACCTCTGTCGTTCATGATACATGCTCGCGCACTGCCAGTACCGACATCGATACCAATGTAGTGGTTGAGCTCTGGACGGAGCTCATTGTGAGGGTCGACGGACATCTGTCTGGACTGCTGCCGCGAAGGGTTGCGGTATGGAAGCCCGCCTGGTTGCGACATGGTGGCTGCTTTTGCTGCTGTCTTCTGGAACGGCGGTGTTGAGGGCTTCCCTGCCTGACCACTATGTCAATGGGTAAGGTTATCGAGGGGGTGCGTGCCCGTGCTATGGCAATCTGACTGCAATGGCGGTGTGTGGGTGATTATGGTGGATGGTGAATGCGAGTGGACGAAGGTAAGGTAAGGTAAGGTAATGTAGGCAAGGTGAGAAGAAAATCGCATTGAACCCTTGATATTGGACTCGTCTGCGGTGAAGCTCACCCTGAAACATCGGAGCAAGCTACATCATCATTGTGGGGACGCGGGGGTCGTGTCGGGCAGTCATATTGCAGTGCAGCACTGCAGCTTGGGGTAGTTCTAGTGGGAGCACAAAGCAGAACTAGAGTGGTGTAGACGTCTCAACGCTTGCGGATCTTGCCCATTGCTGCTGTCGTCGATGAACGAGATGTCATCCAGGCCCAACGGCTGCAGTCTGATAGAACTAATGTAGTTCTAGACATCGCGGTCGGCGATCGTTGGTCTGCTGGCACCACAAACCACTGCAGGAGACACGACCTTTCTAGAGTAGACTCGACTCGAGAGACTCGCGTGAAGCCATTGTTTGTGTGCTGTATAGCGAGTCAGTGTCAGTCTTGGCGGACCACGGGGGTACATGTCCAATGTACATGTAGCTCTAGCCAGATATTACCATCTAAATCGACCACAACACAGCGACCATGCGCACAGCAACTATCGTCAGCGTCCTGCTGACCTTCATCGTCTCCCTCGCTGCTGCCGTCGACACTGAACGAGAAGCCAAGATCTTCGCCTGGCCGTTATCCTCCGAAGAGCCCCATGCACTGGCTACCATTTCCTACACTTCCTCCAATGCTTCCATTAAGAGCTACACGCCCCCTGCCACATCCTCCGACGACGATATCGTACGCGTAGGCTACTTCCACGAGTCTGGCGAGTGGTCAGGGATTGCTACATCCGCCTCGAATTTCGCCCCGAACAAGCCGAAGACGCTACAACTACTCGTCAGGCAGGATGGCCAACTATACCATGTAGCATTCAGGCCTTCTGAGCCAGTGAGCCAGGGGAAGGGCAAGAGCACCGTTGATGACTTGACAGTGGAAGTGGTACAGATTACGCAGGGACCGAAGCCTGCGCTGAACAAGCCAGTCGTAGTAACGGCAGATGGAGAGGTTGAAGGGAAGGAGCCAGAGAAGACGTTCCTGCAGAAGTATGGCCGTGAACTTGAGAGGAGACGGGTTTTGGAGTAAGAATGCTAATGCGAGTTTAGGTATTGGTGGGCCATTGGACTGTTTTTGCTGTTGCAAGTGGTCATGGGTGGAAGCAAAGAATAAGTATCGACATCACTATCGACCACAGGCGAAAGAAGCCGTCTGCGACATTTATCGAACTGTTGGCATGCCAGTCAACCCAGCTGGGGCAATTCGAGCCCACTCGAGGATCTGAAGCCCATATGGTGCGAACTCTGGAAGACACCTCGGACCTAGCACGATCTTTGCGCGTTCTGGAGAGTTGCAATTGTGTCATACATGGAATCATGGTAGGTAGAACAGCCAGAGTTACAAGGGCCGAGCGAATCAGACCAAGTGCACCGAGAGACGCAGGACCGATGCAGCGCTTCAGCAATCGTGCCATCAATCCTTCTTCGCCCTGTTGCGCTTAGCTGCTTCGACGACAATTCCTGTCATGTAGTCGCGTTGGTCTCGATCTGCCTGTGCCAGACAACGCACTGATACCATCATAGGGAAGCCGCTGTTTGGACAAAGAGGTGCCTCTCTGAGAACTCCCATAAGGTCCAGTCTGGTCGATAGAGCAGCGAGACGGGGCAGACTATTTCCAATGCGTCTAGGGAGTCTTGATGTGGCAATATGGGCAGCACGCGTGTGCCTGTGATTACTCTCTCGTGCGATGGATGTAGTTCCCACCATCTTAGATGCAACGGAACGTGATACGCACGTGTGCCGCTAAGGAGGTCAAAGGAGGTTGTAAAACCTGAAAGCTGTTGCGCTAAGTACGCCCTTGAGAAATCTTGCCATCACTTTGCCATCACTTCCGGCCGCGACGGGTCCTCCCGACCTACTACTACTACTAGTAGTACTACTGCACACCGAGGCGAGATCTCCGGCGAGTCCTGCTGGATGAAAGTTGAAAACTGGTGTGTCGTGTCGCAAAAGGTCGAAAACGGATGCTTTGTTTGGCCTGTCTAAGTCTTACACCTATTTTCATTCTTCACCTCGCGCTCCTCTGTAGGCAGGTAGTTATACACCTCACTTGTACGGACGGCTTCAACACAATACCGCGCACCTCGACCACGACCACGACGGCCCAGGATCATGATGTGCCTGCAGCTGTCCGCTCGGGGACCAAGCAGTATGTAAAGCGGCGTGCATCGCACCAGAGCAAACAACGACATCTCCCATCTCCCTTCGACAACGTGGACGAGGAAGAATGTCTCGATCGAAATGGCAAACACTGCTGGGCATCACGACCCTCGGCTGCATCGTGCTGTACTTTCTACTGATATCGGACTATGCGCCAGTCCGGCTGTCACACAGAATCGAGGAAGTCATACCACTAAACAGAGGTGGCAACATTCCAGACGACACAGGATTCTACAACTGGACCACCACGACCTCATTCGGGCCAGTCAGCGACGAGAATGCCGTCCACGCGACCATCGAAGAGTTATGCGTGTCATTTCCTCACCACAAATTACTCCATATGCAACCTGTGCTAAAAAGTGGCCACGGCGCCATGACTCGTGTCCGCTCGCAGTTGAAGAGTTCAGCAGCGTGCCTCACCAACTTACTCATCTTCTCCGATCTGGATGAGGAGATTGATGGCCACAACGTCATCGACACTATCAAAGACATTCCGCAAGAACTGATCGAAAGCGATAATCAAACACTTCCATATCGCCACCTGAAGGCCTTCGCTGCAAATGGCACCCTCGATCATTCCAACGAGTCAACGTCACAATCACAAGGCTGGGAGACTGATAAGTTCAAATTTTTGCCAGTAAGTAGTCTCGTGACATCTATGATGGAGACGTGAGACTTACTTTTGGCCATGTCTTGTACTGACTGAACCATAGGATGTTAGTCGCGCGTGGCAGATGAGTCCGGAGAAGCAGTGGTATGTATTCTTCGAGGGAGATACCTACGTTGTTTGGGACAATGTCTTTCGTCTACTGGAAAACTTCGATGCCGATCAACCACACTACTTTGGCTCACCGTCACCTGGAAGGGATGGAATATGGTTTGCGAATGGAGGCCCTGGCTTCATCCTATCCCGCGCTGCAGTCAGGAAGCTGGTCAAGGATGACTATACCAAGGAAGGAGCATACCTTGGCTCCCGCGTGTCGATGAAGCAGTGGAACGAGACTTTGGTCAACTGCTGCGGAGACAGTATTCTGGGTTGGGCACTTTGGGAAGAAAATCTCAAGCTGGATGGGCTATGGCCAATGTTCAATCCCCATCCCCCACACGGTGTTCCATTCTCAGATTTGTACTGGTGTCAGCCCGTGTTGACCATGCACAAGCCACACGAAGAAAACATGAACGATCTGTGGCGATGGGAGTGGCAGCACAGAAACGCAACTGTAAGTCAATTTTTCGGTCCCGCATCGAATCTCCATACTAACATGCCTCGTCAGCACCGACCTGTACTCTACCGAGACTTGGCCATCTCATATTACGACAGCTTCCAGACCAACATTCGCCTCAACTGGGACAACGCCGAATGGGACAGCTTCGACCCACCCACCGACCACGACCAACCCGCGGCGAGAGCACACAATTCACCCGTGACGTGCCAGGACGCGTGTGCAGCACACGAAGGGTGTTTCCAGTGGACATACCACCTCGGACGCTGTCATTTCGTGCGATCCTTCAGACTCGGACGAGCCCGGGACCCGCAGTTGCAGGAAGCAGAAGCGGCGGATGAGGGGCGACAACAAATCAAGCCATGGTCGCCGGACAATCCGCACTTCGTAGCCGGTTGGATCTCTTCTAAAATCCAGAAATGGATCGATGAGCGACCTTGCGAGAAGGTACAGTGGGTCAAACCCAGCACGACGCGCATTTTCTAAGACGGTCTCCTGCTGTTGACTTCATATGAGGAGATGTTTGGATACCTACGAGATGATACGTAGGCTCTCACAGCGAGAGGTTGATGCACTCAGAAACAAGAGACAGAGAGAGAGAGAGAGAGAGAAACGCGCAGCCGTCGCCCGCTTTGCATTCTATGCTGTACCTCTCTACCTGAGCTTAGAACTACCTATCCCAGATGAGCCCAGTCAATCAATCACTATAACATTCCACGAATGAATAATTACCTTAAAACGAATTTTATACCATACTGCTAAGGAAAGGTACCTTATGTATGTACATGTATCTTAATCTCTAATTCTAGCGCTTAGCAATAGAATCCGCTCGTTAGGTAGGATATCAGAAGGGTGTAGCGAATGCTTTATGCGTGCCTTTCTAATAATACCTATAGAACAAGAATACAGGTAAGAACAAGAACAACCAATTTTCTGCGGGGTCGACTTCAAGGGAATGCTGTATTCTGAGAAGCAAAAGCGCTTGACCAGTAATTAATTTTTGATTAAGGCTCACTGTAGAGCAGAAGGCGCTTATTGGGTATGCTACTGTCATCTCTTGAAAACCTGGAATCAATTACGAACGGCAAACGCCCGCGCCATGCTCGAACGCTCCCATCCATCCTGCCCGTGCACTCATACCAAAAGCGAGTTAACGACAATGTAACAATGCCATGTATCGATATTTTCAATCCTTGCAAACATGCCACTGAATGTGTATACGCCACGTTCAGTGAGCTGCTTTTGTTCTTGGACGTACGCGGAATGGGAAAGCTGCTCCACTTGTCGACTGTCCAATCGTGTGGAATTTCTGAGGTTGTACACCAAGTGCGAGGGTGTCGAAGCGATCGACACCCATCATTGCCTGCACTCAGGAGTTAGACTTGGTCCATATAAGCTGGGATCATTAGCAACTTACCTCTGTGCTGAATCCAGTGAACCAGAACCCAAGCACAACAACCAGGTAGGTAAAGATGAGTATACTGCCTTTGAAGTAGTTGCTCTTGCCCTCTCCTACAATCCAGCCAAAGAGGATCACACTGAGCAAGACGCAAACCATGTCCCATTGTGGGAAAATCAAGCTGAAGCTATGCTCGGCAAGCTCATCCCAAGGCATCCAGTTCGTATAAATAGCAGTGAAGAGCACAAGACATGGAGTCTGCAGCAAGAAAACTTGCAGCGCATAACTCGATCCGATCTCCATGGAGAGCGCCACGTTCCCGTTCATGGCGAAGCTGATGGCATTCAGAAACTCGGTCGTGTTTGGTACCAGAGAAAACAGAGTGATGCCGAGGAACTTCTCCGGTATGCTGACAGATGTGAGGACAACATCAACAGTGTCGACCAGAATCTCGGCGATGACTGCATAAGCGACCGTTGCAGTCATGAGAATAATAGCCGATTTCATACGCGACCAGTTCGGCGCGTCATGGCCTCCGTGTCCGCCAGCTGTATCTTCTGGAACCGCTGGGCTTCCTTGGATCGATTCAGCATTGAGAGCATGCGCGTCTTTCCCGTCTTTGATACTCTTGACATGGGACTGAGTGCGAACTGCTGTGGGTGTTGCAGGTGTGTTGGCCATCTGACTTGCGCGACGAGGCGCAGACGTAGCGTCTCGTGCAGCTATGGTAGCCGCTGTGGCTGCCATCTCTGCGACGTGTTGTACAAGAGCACGATTGTCCTCGACGCTGAGGCCTAGGACATTGGAGCTGTTGGCCGCCGAGTCATTGCCCGCGCTTTTCGGTGGCACAATGTGCGGCCCGTGCCCTTCAGTTCCTGAGGCAGTGTCGTCCATGCTCTGATTCTTCGCAGCAGAAGCAGGCGATGGACCGACGCCAGCCTGCTTGAGGCTCTGAGTGAGAATCCTCTTGTACATCTGAGTAGACCTGATGTCAGCCTGCATGTTGGTGCTGTGGGAGCTCTTCTTGCCTTGGGGGTTGTTGGTACAGTCTGCTTGCACTAGGCCTGCAGTGTAAGGCAGGTTGATGTGACCAGCATGTTGTGGATGGTGGAACAAGTCGTGATGCTGCTTCTTCTTCTCGTCTTCGGGCTCATTGTTCCAGATGACAGCTGCGTGCGTTCGCAGGGTGAACAATAAGCCCACCACGTATGACAAGAACAAGCAGACTGCGCAGAAATAAACGTACGGCCTCACAGCTGAGACGAAGAACTGGTCGTTGAGCTCCGGGACTTGTGTAAAGTAGCACCTGCGGCAGTCTCGCTCCTCGTCCGAGCCATCTGGGCCATCAGGCGAGTCGACACAGAGGCGACAATTGAGCACGTGTGAGCCGTAGAACTGGTAAAACAGCGTCGGTGCGAAACTTGCGATGACGGCAAAGAGCAGCATTGTCGACGTCACACCGGCTGACTTGACGTTGAAGCGTTGTGTCTTGCGCTTGATCGCGCCAAAGCACATTGACAGCCCAGGCAATAAAAGGATGCCTGCTAGAATCGAGCCAACGATACTGCCCTCGACAAGCTGTGACTTGCCCTCATCCAATGCCACGCAATACAGGAAGACCTCAACGATGGTGCTGAAGAAGGCGTTTATCGTAGCTCCCACTCCCATTGACGACTGAGCAGAGATCGACGCAACAGCTTGACCAATAAAGTATGCAAGGGGGATGATCGAAGCCAGTGCTATAACGAACACAAAGCCTGGAGAAGTAAACCATGTGTCGATGTGCAAAGTCTCGTACAGCAGGAAGTAGTCGACAATGGCAAAGGCGACCAGACCGAGCAGATTGATGAGAAAGATGTTCGTGCCGTCAATGGTGTATTTCCAGTATTTGATGCCAACTGCGCGGTATGTGCATAGCAATATGACACTGTCGGTACTGCCGCGCGGCTGCGAGTCGAAGCGCTGGTAATGGCTGTCGGTATGAAAGCTCATGGCCAGAGGATGTCTTCGCATGTGATAGAATAGCAGTAGAGTCACTTTGCCCATGGGTATCGTGAAGACGAGGAACCAACAGATGCCGCTGACCAAGAATAAGAACGGGGTGATGAGGAAGTAGAAGAAGAGGAAGAAGATCACTCTGCCCAAAGTCCACTCGCCACGGCCAAAGAGCCGTTTCTTCGTCTTGTTACGAGCACGCTCCGCCGCAGAGCTCGATCTTGTGCGGCCAAGCAAGCTGTCAGTCTCATTTTCTTCAAGGTCTGGCACTTCTTCTCGACGACGGCCAATAAGAGAGCGATTGATGTCGGTAGGTCCAAAGAAGAGACGGCCCTCCTCAATGTCGCCGGCCTGCCAGCGTTCATACTCAACAATATCTCTGCCCTCACCTTCGTCCTCGTGCAAGTATTGTTCATCACGTTCAAGCTTGACGTACTTTCCAAAAGGGTAGAAAAGATAGTGGGCAAGGTTAATCAGCACTCTGCCATATTCGCGGCATCCGGGGGATCCAGAACTCGGCTGGAAGATGCCCAGAACCAAGCAGACCACACCTCCAGCAGTAGTGATGATGGCCAGCCACCAACCGAAGACGAGCGTCCACAGGACGTTGAAGATCCATAGCCAGTGACTGACATTGCCTCCTGGTGCGCTGTGAATATCACCTTCTGCGTTTCTCTGCACAGATCGATTCTTCTTATACAAGGCCGGCTTCCATATCCGGATGCCGAATGGATGTGTTTCGTTGATCGCTTCCTGTCGGTCCTTCAACGTGAAGCTCTCCGCGTCGCTCAGATCCGCGCTGTCATCGTAGTCGTCAGGAGAGGGAGTGTCCTCTATGCCTTCCACCTCTTCCTGCTCATCTTCACCTCGTAGTGTATCCTCTGAGCTAGGCTCGCCCGGGTCGCGATCCGATGTGGGCCGTGCTATTGCTCTTGCAGAATCGATACCCGTCGTCTGCGCTGCATCCTCTTCTCGTTCATCGCTCTCCACTCTGGGCAGTGGAGGGGGAGGCACCCGGCGCCGTACTGTGCTCTCCCTCCGTCGCAGCGGCCGCTCTCGTTGCGAACCAGCCCTCGACTGTGTTCTCTGTTGACGCAGATCGGCATCGACTTCGATCGCATCGTCGTCTACAGAAAACAGATCGCCACGGTGCGGCGCTGCAGTTGACGTCTTCCGTGTGGTAGGAGGGGGCCGCTTGGGTGTTTGCTGCTGGGCCTGTGGAGTAGCTCTACTACTGGAGCCTCCACTCCCACCTCCACCTGGAGCGGCGCTCGTGGCCGAACCTTGCGTGGAGCCTGGGCCCGTGTTAGTGAGGATCGAAGCTGAGTCTCGTGTAGTCAGTGTCACTACTGTCTGCATACCATAGTCCTGCAGTCGTGCCCGCGGCCGCCTCGTGGTGCCTTGGGCGCCATCTGCCGTCTGTGATTGCAAGCTGCTCTGGCTGGCATGCATCGACGCGTACGCCGATTGCCGCTCTGCAGCTTCCTGGTGATCGCGACTCATCTCTTCGGTGGTGGCCGACGAGCGCCGTGTCGTAGGTGCAGTGGACAGGTAGTCGGCGTAGTCGCGCACATCGCTGCTGCGGTAGTCCTGAGGTTCTGACATGCCGAGACAGATCAACGGCCAGAAGCTTCGTGCTAAGGGAACGCCTTCGGACGCTCAGACGCGAGGCTTGAGCTAGAATAGTTCTCTTCCAAGGATAGATAGTTCTACAAGCAGTAGTTCTACTTATCGGCTCGCTCAGGCTGCACTTCACCAGAGGAGCTCACGAAGATCTGTGATGGCATGCTCCGAAGCAGCTTGGGGCGGCGTACTGAGCGTGCCGCAACAACGGAGTTAGATAGTGTAGTAGAGGTGTAAGTGGTTGTATGTGTAATACGCAATCGAATAAGGCACTGTCTGTCAGCTAGAACTATCAGAAGAGGATGTCGGCGCATATATGTAGGTACCTTACCTTAAGGTATGGACGTGTATCAGAGCAGATCAGGGAGAGAGCTCCAGTGGAGACTACATGTACTTTACCTAGAGTACCCTACCCTACCTCTCAGAGTACATGTATATGTAAGGTAGGTAGCTTTAGTTCTATACGTACTAGAAGAGTCTAGTACTATTCCAGTACTGGAGAGGCAGCACACCCTCAGATGACTTTCTATCTCCGACACCCTCCCACAGCATCTACCTTACTCCGTACTGGTAGCGTGTCATAGGGCCAGCTTGGGTCGGTACATGTACGTACACGTTACGAGGCCGTCAGAACTTGCCCGCAAGAGGACACAGACAACACGAAGCAGAAGCACAAGCAGTGCTCATCCGGTCAGGACGGAGAGAGAGAGAGGGAGAGAGAGGGAGAGAGTGTGTGTGTGTGTGACTGTGTGTGTTCTGCTGCTTCGAGTTCTACCTAGAACTACATCACCTCATGTGCTGAAGCCGTGATAGGGCGGGCGGATTGACGTTGCATGAACCTTAATCAGCAGCAGCGCGCGCCTCCACAGTTCCACACCGTCCGGGAAGCTCTCGCCTCAAACACCCATGCACGCTGGACACGCTCACGACCACACTCCTCGCCATCGAAACACATCACCACCCCCATCTGGGAACCATACCGCGTGGACCTGCCATCAACAACACCCCCGATCACCGCACTCCTCTAGCCTCGCAGGCAACCAGCGCAACGATGGCGCTCGACAAGTTCTTCCACAACAAGATCGAGAGCATGAAGCTCGAGATCATCCAGGGCCAGGCAGTATTGCGACGTCTCGAAGCGCAACGGAACGAATACAACAGTAGAGTCCGACTGCTGCGCGAAGAACTGGGCTTGCTGCAACAGCCGGGCAGCTATGTCGGTGAGGTGGTCAAGGTGATGGGCACGAAGAAGGTGTTGGTCAAGGTGCATCCTGAAGGCAAATACGGTGAGATCAACATCACAAGAAATGTATGCTAGTGCCATACTGACGCAGCGCAAGTGGTCGACGTGGCTGATTCCATCGACATCTCCAAACTCACTGCCGGCAAGCGCGTCACCCTGCTCTCCGATTCCTACAAACTCTCATCACTCCTCCCATCCTCCGTGGATCCGCTAGTATCGCTTATGATGGTGGAGAAGGTGCCCGACAGCACCTACGACATGATTGGTGGTCTGGACGAGCAGATTAAGCAGATCAAGGAGGTCATCGAGCTGGGGCTGAGGCATCCTGAACTGTTCGAATCACTGGGTATTGCACAGCCAAAGGGGGTGCTGTTATATGGGCCTCCAGGGACAGGAAAGACGTTGCTGGCAAGGGCAGTCGCTCATCACACAGACTGCAAGTTCATTCGCGTGTCAGGTTCGGAGTTGGTACAAAAGTATATTGGCGAGGGTTCACGCATGGTGCGAGAGCTATTCGTCATGGCTCGAGAACATGCGCCCTCGATCATCTTCATGGACGAGATCGATTCCATCGGATCATCACGTGTGGAAGGCTCGTCTGGTGGTGACTCCGAAGTCCAGCGAACGATGCTGGAACTGCTCAACCAGCTGGACGGTTTCGAGCCTACGAAGAACATCAAGGTTATTATGGCCACGAATCGTCTCGATATCCTCGATCCTGCACTCCTCCGACCAGGTCGCATCGACCGAAAAATCGAATTTCCACCGCCGACCGCTGAAGCCAGAGCAGACATTCTGCGCATTCACTCGCGCAGCATGAACTTGACGAGAGGCATTAATCTGATGAAGATTGCAGAGAAGATGAACGGGTGCTCGGGAGCTGAGCTGAAGGGTGTGTGCACAGAAGCAGGAATGTACGCGCTGAGAGAGCGACGAGTGCATGTGACACAGGAGGACTTCGATCTTGCAACGGCGAAGGTGCTCAACAAGCACGACGACAAGGAGACAAGTTTGGCCAAGCTGTGGAAATAGATGCAAAGCTCAACGAGTTTGGAGTGAGCGCGAAGTGGCAGAGGCTTGTATCATCATACTTTCATGCATCATGTGGACTGGGCATCAGTAAGTCCGTACTCATAGTAGAGAATGTACTCAAGATGTGTAGATACGCCTCTTTTCCTCGCAGGTCGCTAGTACGCGCGACCAACAGACTGCTACTCTGGTCTGGACGGGTGTCGTTGCGCGCTTTCTTCGTCATTGTTTCCGCTGTAAAACTCTATTGACGTCAAAACATGTGATATTCACTGCTGCAGCCTAGAATGCAGACCTGGGCACATGTGTGTGACCGCCATATAAAATACCATCCGCAGATGCCCTCACACACCAACATCAACTGCACGCACACGCGAGTTCAGGATCAACAATGGCAGGATCAATGGAGCCGGCAAAGAAGAAGATGAGGTACAAAGCTCCACACATCTCTTCAGATAATGTGCTGATGAAATTCGTAGACTCACTGGCACCTTCGTCACTCTGATAGTCGGCGCCGGCGACAACCCCATCAGCTTCTCGGTTCACGAGAACCTCATCAAAGAACGCTCTGAATACTTCCGCACCGCCTTCGACGACAAGAAATGGAAAGAGGGACAGTCGCGAAAGATGGAGTTGCCTGAGGACGAGCCCGAGGTGATCGACTTGTTTCTGGAATGGCTATACAACGACGATGCCATCATGCTTGACACCAAAAACATCTCGCCTTACAAAAGGGGGGAAGGGAAGCTGTCGTGTCGCCTTTTGGCAGGACTTTACGTGTTCGGCGAAAAAGTACGGCTGAACGAACTCTGCAATGCGTTGGTGACAGCTATATATGCACTTATTAATATTCCTGCTGCAAAAGGCGATATTCCTGCTTCAAAAGGCGACCATTGGTCGATGGTCAATACGATCTACAAGGGCACTCCAAGCAGCTCGCCCGCACGGAAGTTCATGGTGTATCTCTATGTCGAATATGGCAGGAAGGACTGGCTCGAACCAGTAGGAGAGAATCCCGAGTTCTTGAAAGACCTCGCCATCGGGTTCATGGGCAACCGGCCCCCAATGTACTCGTCGTATGGAATGACTTTGCCACAGAGGTTCTACAAAGAGTGAAGAAATCACTTTGACAGGCATGGCGCATGGAGGGTGTTTCTACAAATGATGGCCCAGCGTGCCATCATCCATACAGAGGCAGGTCACTTCATTGACTGGATCCCGCAAAGCGAAAGCGCAGTACCTTCACTGCCTTGTTCCTTTCCAACCATCACAGACCAGAACCATGCGGAGCTGGTCATCAATAGCTCTGAACGCGGATTCAGCCACACAAAGAAGTAGGTACCTTACCCCTCCCCAGCTAGAATAGCCTTTTAGACCATGCCTAAGTATCCGCGTCAACAGAAACAGACTTGAATTCAACATCTCTCAATGCTTTCCAACATAGCGGTACTATCAACTCCAACTCCAACTCCATCATCGTCTTCCCCGCGTGCCGCACAGCCTGCCCATACAATCCCAAATCAGAGTCGCCAAACGCGTGTCCATACCTATCAGACACTATTGACAGCCGAATTACCTTACTTATCCGTGTTGCTAGTGCCACCCGCCTAGCAATACGAGGTAGCTCACTAGAAGCAGAATCTTATCCCTATATACCTTATCCTTCTATATGCCTCGATATATATATATACTATCCGTATTATAAAAAAGGACTCGAAATTACTAGAATAGAACGCGAGAATCTAGCGCGCGCGCGAGAGAGAGAGAGAGAGTATGTCGAAAGTTTGATATAGTTCTAAAGGAAACTTGGAGGTATAAGACAAAGGTAAGGTGAAGTGAAGTATTACCTTATAATAGATTGCAAAGTCTAGATAAGTAGCGTTGTTGATATTGTGGTACTTGAAACTAAGGTATTATTCCTATAACATAGTATTAAAAACCTATAATAATCACTTCTTACTATATATATATATATATACTGTCTCTCTCTCTTTAAGCCTTCAGGTATCTCGAAAATCAATAAAAACGAAAGAATCTTCTATCGGATTCGCAAGCCTCAGAAAACAAATGTGTCCTATACCTTATCTTTCTTGTCAGGTCTATATATACTCGACTAATTAGGAGTGATAGTACATATTCGTGCCACGAGCTTTTTTCTTTGTTTAGTTTCTTCTTCAGCGCTGAATAACATCGTTCAACTCGATGCTATAGCGCAGCAGAGGTTTCGGTACTATAGCTGACCGGTCGTGCTTGAGTCGTTTGTAGAATATCGAAAGTAGTATGTAGATTTTATAAAGGAACGTGTACATCTAAAGACTACTTGCAAGACTCGAAGAACTAGCGGATGTGATGTGTTGGCCGTAGTGACAGACGCTGGTGGGCACATCGCCAGGCGGTCTCGGTGCGACTTGTCTTCTATGTAGTTGGCTGGTTAAGACCTTCCTGTGCTGTTCCCAAACTCATAGCATCATTGGTCATCGTAGTACTACTACAATAAGCCCGAAAGATGATGCTTGATAGCGACTTGCGCGTATTACGCAGAGATACCTAAGTAAGTGTATAGTCTTCAAATTGCGTAGCGACGCTGGCAACTAACATACTCTCAGCAGGATCAATCAACGCTGGTCCAATGTTATTACGCTTCATGTTGGTCCAGCACCGAACAAGGATTTCTCCGGTCACGAAGTATCTTGCGAGCAGACTCGGGAGTCTTTCGTACTGCTCCGGGCGACAACAGATGGCGTGAAGGACGCTCGCGCACAATAGCATATCCTGAAGATGATCCCGAAGTTGTCGCGGCCTATGTCCTGAGGCTATGTGGACTGGCTGTATTTCCGCACGATCGCTTCGAGGCCAGTAACCCCACCAGATCTGCCCATGGACGATGCAGAATACCAACTGCTGGCTCGAATGTCTGCGTTCGGAGAGAAAGTGCAATCAAATTGCATCTGCGATGATCGCCTGACAGCCATGGGATTGAAGCCGGACGAGGTGGCCGAGAACGGAACACGGATATTTCCCAGTCACTCTGCTGTCACGATCTTGTACGACAGTATTCCTCCTGAGTGTCCTGACCGGAAATTTGCTGTTGATATGCACCATGAGTTTGCGCTGGATGCCTGGATAATTGAGCTTTGGACATCCCGAGTGGTTAGCCGACCTGGTACATGCTTTCATGTCAAACAGGACAGCGGGCCCGCCGCACAAGCAGACGAACTACCCTAGGCGGCGACTGTGGCACAAGCAAGAGCATAGTCGGGAATTCTTGCAGCTTGCCAGGCTTTCGTGGCAGATATGTGACTTCCTGAAAGGATGCCATGTCCGAAGATCTGGTGTTTCAGCATGTTAGTGGGAGTCGCCGCCCGCGTAGGAGCATGTATGGCGGCATGGTCCATGGGTAGAGTGGTGCACATCGGAGCGTTTCCACCGAGTCGGTACCCAGACAATGGTCAGCTGCCGTATATGAGTTGGTCAAGTGAATCCGATAGGACAATGCGTTGAGCCAGAGCGCATCGTCATGCGCATCATTGGGCAGCAATACCGCAGCCGAACACGTGGTGGCTATATCGTGTTCAACATCCAAGAGATGCAAATGCAATATGTACTTGTGCGACTTCGGCACCCGGCTGCCAATGCCCTAATGCTGCCGTACCACGAGCCTAGCGCCACCAACGTGTTTGATGTTAAGCCCGGTGGAACTTCGCCACACAACTAGCCAACATGGCGATCGAGAAAGCCATCTGGATGCTTCGAGATCAATCTTGCGCAAGCCCAAAATCGATCGACGGTGGTACAAGACATGCTTGAGGTATTCTACATGCGTGGCAGTGGTGTTGTGACGCAAAGCTCGTGGGAGCGCGATGTTGGATGCAGCCATTACCACATTTCTCTCATAGCTTCCTCATCATCTGCGTATTCGTCTTCTCCTTGTCGCGATGCAGCGATCGGGTCTGGCTGCTTCGAGGTCTGCGCTGCCATCAAAGCTTCCAATTCGTCGTCGTCGTCAGACTCCTCCTCGAATGGTAGTAGCGGTTTTCGCTTGCTAGACGAGCGTCCGATAGCAGGCTCAGTCACTTGGGATTCCGCCATCAGTGCGTCGAGTTCATCCTCATCTGGCCCGTCACCTTCTAAAGGTTCAGTCCTCCTGAGTGCCGTGCTCAAGTTTGTTGGTGCATTACCGTCTACACCTTCTGCCATGAGAGCATCTAGTTCATCGTCTGCTGGCGCTGTACCATCTGCATTAGCTTGCGACGTAGTGGTATTAGGCGCTGAGTCTCCCGTGGTACTGAATATGGCGTCCTCTTTGTCAATACCAAGGTCAGGTGGTGGCGTGAGCTCTCTGCGATTGGGCTTGGTTTCGTCCAGCCATTCTCTCCGTGTCACCTGCATTCGCTTGCTGTGACCGACTTTCTCGACCATAGTGACTGCATCTCTGAACTTGGCTCGCGGATATAGATCGTCTAGCCAGAGCTGATACGTGTTTAACAAATTCGATATATCGGTATATTCATGACCCTTGCCACGGAATTTCAGTCGCGACTTCGTGATCTTCCGTAGCTTTGGGATTCCAGCTTCGGACAGTAGTCTGGGCGAGCGATCAGTAGATACTCGTCAGAACAGCCGTGTGCTCCCTGTACTCACCGGTTCTCATCCAACTTGGGAATTGGCACACGCTTCTTCTTGACCTGGACTTCTTGATCTTCATCTTGGCCTTGCTCGTTCTGTGCCGTTCTGCTGCTCTGGACTTCTCTTGGCAAGTTGTTGAAGAAGTCGTCTACCGCGTCATCGTCGTCAAGAAGCCGATCCAGCTCATCTGGTTGCGCAGACCCTGCTCGCATATTTGGCGACACTGCGGATGGCATCGTGGAGTACAGTGAGGGAATATGCCTATACCTTATGCTGCTGGGTGACGGAGATGTTGATTGTTGATGTTCTTCATGTGTGAACTGCCTGGGCAGACGACGCGACTGAGAGACGCGACTGTGACGCGCTTGTCCCAAGACAGTCAAGCTCAAACCTTAATCAAGGCCTGCTTGGGGCTTGAGCACCTCCTCAACCGAACCACTAGCAACACGGATATCAAACCGCCTTGGACACCCATTAGAGACTTCATCATCATCGCCAGCATCACGTTGCCGGCACTACCAAAAGGTCGCAAGTCACGCGGCAGGTAAAGCAATTGTTTGGAAGTGCTCTCCACTGAACACAGGAATGCAGACCTGAAGTACGACTCGTTTGCACGAGTATCGTTACCTATCAAGGAAGCGCATCGCAGCGCAGTCGGCGTCCGAGACTATGGCTGTATCTTCAGCAGCCGAGCTGGAACCAGTGACAGTCATCGCAAACAACCTCAAGGTACTGCTGGAGCGAGCGAGACAGGAGAAACCCGAAACCACCGTGGAGCCGGCATTATCAACCTCGAGCTTCAGCAAAGACGTGGTAAATCTCCACGATGGTATTGACGAACGCTATGATCAGAACCATAGACTCGCCGCTGCGGAGGCAGCTATTCGCGAAATATTCTATGGGTTCATACATTCTACGGATATCAACGACCCTGCTTTTGGGGATGTGTGGAATCTCCTCGATATTGTCCTGATGTGCGGTGATCAAGGGAAATGCACACCGGAGCTTGTCTGCTGGCTGCTAGAAGAGTTGTTGGACAGCCAGACCACGCTCGGCTGTCGAGTTGTGTTTGATTACCTCGACTCTCGACGGGAACGCCTGGCACAGAAGGATTTTCACAAGAAGAATCTCGTCTTTTTAAGGTCGTGCAACGAGCTGCTCAGACGACTGAGTAGGGCAGAGGACGCCATATTCTGTGGACGAGTGTTCTTCTTCCTTTTCCAGACGTTTCCCTTGGGCGATAAAAGCTCAGTCAACCTACGAGGTGAATTCCACGTGGAGAACACGACGAAATTCGATGTTGAGAGTGGCAGCGCGGAGCAGATGGAAGTAGACGCAGAACCTACTGCAGTCCTCAGCACGTCTAAAGAGAGCACGCCTCAACCGACGGCTCCCGGCAAGCCAGGAAGCAAAGCTGGACATACCAAAGCTCCCAAGAAGGCTGTGGAAGAAGTTGTACTTTCGACCAGCGAGCTGTACCCCATCTTCTGGAGATTGCAACATGACTTTTCAGACCCAACCAAGCTGTTCCAGCGGCAGAACTTCGAAGCATTCAAGAAAGGCTTAGCCAGCACACTGACCAAGTTTAAGAAGACCCCCACTGTCGTGCAGACCAAGGCTGGAGAAGAAGATAAGCGCGGGACAAAACGAAAGCTTGGTGAGGCAGGTGGCAGTGAGAGCAGCAATCATCTCCTCGACAATTACAATCCCAAGTACCTGACAAGTCGTGATCTGTTCGACCTTGAACTCAGTGATCTTGCATTCCAGCGACACATACTTGTCCAGGCTATGATCTTAATCGACTTCCTGCTGTCATTAACGGAGAAGGCAAAGAAACGCCTGAGCTCGTTGACTGGCACCAACAAATCTCTGCTATACTCGTTCACGCTGAGTGAAGACGACACACACTGGGCGACTTCAACACGGTCTGCCATTCGCGAGGGACTAGAATCCCGGGAAGATGGCAGGCAATACTGCAGAATGGTGGAGACTGTGCTGACTCGTGATAAGAACTGGGTTCGTTGGAAAGTTGAGAGCTGTCCGTCAATCGTGCGCGGACCTGTGACCACGGAAGAGGAGCTGCTGGCCAGGAAGGGTGTCGCAAATTTCACCCGGCCCCGTCGCCTTGCGGAGAAGCCGCAAGGTATAATGGATCTTGGCTTTCTTGAGGAGGCCGACAGCAGTGGCCTCGAGCCTTTGAAGCATCCCGCGCGCTATACTACACCCTCGATCCAACAGCTGGTGGACCAGATCAAAATGGATGAACTCGATGCGGAAATGGCAATGACAGACGATGAGAAGACAAACAATGAGACGGCGATTACGAACGCGAAGTGGAGAGCACTTCGCATTGCTCGCGCTGCCGATCTGGCATTGCTTGATAAGGTCGATAGCACCAAAGGTTTGGAAGGCATTCTCAGCTCACCGGACGTTTCTGCTGAGGCTGAGACCGTCGAGCAGAACGGTGAAGATGCAGCCGGTGCCACGAGTACTACCGCGACCGAAGAAATGACCGCAGTCGAGTCTGAGCATCTCCCGGTCAAGGTGGAGGACAAAGTGATGGAGGACGCAGAAACGATCTAATGACCAGCAACACCAGATCCTTGTCTGGACCTCCATCTGACGCGTGGGTCTTTATAAACAGGTGCCTCTTGCAGTGCGGGCCGTTCGGGGTGTAGTACCAAACTCTTCAATGTGGAGACGCCCTCTGTACCGCGAACTTGGGTGTCTTTTAGCTTCCGTCAATATATACCTTAACTACAGTACGCCTTACTCTCCATCGCGGGTAATGAATCGATAATATATATATTACTCTGAGATGTTCCCATCTCGCTGTGGAGGCCTGATGAATACCTACATGTACCTTAGGTAAGGTAGAACTAGAACGTGCAGGTAGAACTAGATCTTGGCGCACAAAAGTCTTGGGTAGAACTAACTACCTATGCCAGGCATGATCACGCCCAAGATCGTCGGCTCGTTGCTCATTCCTATCGACCCAGGTAGAACTAGCCTCGCTTCTCTCCTTCAATGAGGTTGTTGTTATAGGCAGACTCAATCACGGTCGCAGAAGCAGCAACAGGCGCTTAGCTTCTAGCTGCTCATTCTAGTCACACATATGGCCATCATAAGCGCTGCGGCAATTGACGGGCGGGTAGAACTCAGGTACAGTACGTTGTTTGTGCAGGGGAGGGGGGCAGATGTTCTCGCTTGCAAAGCGCAGCACATTATTACAGCGGCAGCACAAAGCACCTCCTCCATGCTACATATAGGTACCTTACACATTACAGGACATGTATGTAGCGAGAAGCAGCTGCCTGCCGGTGGAACGAAGCACACGCACGCGGCGAGAAACGATGGATGTGATGGATGTCGTCTGTCTTGACTCTTTGACACTGCGCCATGCTGCCCGCTCCGGCGGCGATATCCCCGTGGCATCCTGGTATATCAACCCGGTTGGACTTGTGGAGGCCGGGATTGGGACGGGTGCGCAATATTCTAGGTTCTCGCGGGAGTGTGTAAGGTCCAACCTAAACTCTGTTGGCTGTCCCTTTCGACGGCATCTCTCTCTCCCTCTGCCTGCCTCTCTCTCTCTCGTGCACGTTTCAACAATCTCACCCAGGAACAACCAACCACCTTTCCCCCCCCAGCAGCAGAGCCGCTCGTCGGCAGCGAGCATCGTGTGTGTTCCATGTACATACCTGATGTACATGTACTAAACGAGAAGAAGAAAACGTGGCCGCGAAGCACCCGAGCAGAGCAGACGCGTTTCAACCTTGTTCTACTTGCGAAGCGAGACTTTCCCTGGGCACATCAAACCAACATCAGCCTACCTAGGTACAGTACAGTATGTATGTAGGCACAGTACAGACGCTGGACGGTGGTCGGGCGGTCCCTCATGCCTACATACAGTACATACACTGTACAGTAGACCAAATCTCCGTGCTGGCGGCATGCCCATACGAGATTGCAGTGATCAGGAAAATCCGCTGCTGCATGGCGCAACCGATGCCGGGGACCAATAGAAGGTGTAGCAGATCTCGAACTAGTTGCTAGAACGAGAGGATGGCGACAAGCGAGCAGTCGTCAAACCATCGAGGTTTGACGTCTTGTCCACTGTGTCACCAATCCACCACTGGCGGGCAGCGGGCTTCGGTGGGAAGAGCGCTGATGGGCGCTTCGCAGGCGTCGTCGCAGCGTGACTGACATCCATGTGTGTGCCCGCCCGCCCGCCGTGCTGCTTCTCCGGACGGACCGGCACCCAGCCTACCTACCTAGTTCTACATACTGTACTACTGTTCTCTCGAACTAGTTCCTGGGCGTGGTTGTTGAGCATCTCTCCGGGTCTATACAGCACCTCAGGTACAGTAATCAGGCCAGGTATGTACAGTACAGTACACTGTACCGTAGCAGGAAGCGCCTCCCATCGACTCTCCGTGGACGTCAACGTCCAATCCTCCCTCTCTCCCTCTCCCCCTCCCTCCCGCCCACGTTTGCTGCCCGCCCGGATCGAGTAACTGCAGCTTGCCGGGCTTGGCTTCATGTTTGAACGCCTGAGCCTCTGCCGCCAGAGTAGTCGCCCGGCTGGGTACAGTACAGCACCGCACACTACAGCTCAGTACGTACATACCATACCATACCGTAGCAAGCAGCCTGGTGCGCAAGCCAATCTATTATACTCGATATCAGCGGCACGGCTCGCTCGTCCTGCTGAGCTTCCCGAACCTGGCGCTGCGAGATCTGAGAACAAAGGCCCCCTCCGAAACATGGATCCCACCTGCTCCATACATGGTGAGTGGACGACGACAGCGGTGCGAACGCCCGCGACGGGGGTGTGCTGCGGCACTATCCCATACTGATCTACCCGCAAAGACACACTGACGACACTTTGCGCAGAGGCGGTCCACGGCACGGCGACTCGCGAGTTGTAGTCCCCGCAGAGCCCATGCCATGCTACTGTAGAACTAACACAACCGGGGGACGACACTAGGGACTAGGGACTAGGGAGTGGGAGTGGAGACCCAAGCTACTGTATAGCCTGGCCTGGTCGGAGGGGAAGGGTGAGACCCGCTCCCTCTGCCTTCCCTCGACAGACACTTCACCATGCCATGGCTACTGGCTACTGTACTCTACTGGAGTGGGCTCAGGACTAAGGTACTTCCTCCAGCCTATCCCCTAGCGTCTGCTCGGCGGGAAGACGGACGTTTCTTCGTTTGTGGTCGACGATCCCCGTCCACTGCTGAACCGCTCTCTCGGTGCAGCATGCCGCCCACTGCCCACTCCACTGTCCACGAAAGACCGACCTCGCCTGCCCATGGATGGCCCATCACCCAGCATCTGCTGTTTGAGAACCTGATGCTTGCATCCACCACCTCACCGTCTCTGGCCATCAAGATTAAAAAGGGACGTACCACAAGCTCACTATACCCGCTGGGCTCTGAGCGCCTAATCAGACCGCAATCAATCGATCATCTATCTGCTTCAGCACGATTCCGCTGAACGGCACTGCTCGCGGCCTCCCGGTAGACGTGCTCCCCGTTGCCGTGCTGCTGGACGCACACCGTGTCGTCGCGAGCCCAGCACTACCCATTAGTTCAGACAAGAACCCTGTACAGCCTCCTCGAGCCTCGAACGCCTTCCAGCAGGATCCGCCTTGAGTGCAAACTCCTTCCGCCGCTCTGGTCGTTGAAGTACCTGACAGGCTTGTTGTTGTTGTCGTCAGCCACAATATCTGCTCGGCCTCGACTAACACTCCTTCACAAAGTCCACCTGCTGCTACACCCAGTCACATAGGTCCAGTCCTAGATCCCCTCACTCTTGGTGCAGGTGGCCGGCATTCTCTCACGGCATTCTGGACACGGAAAACGAACGAGTGCAACACGGAACCAGATCACACTTTCATCCCTGGACTGGCATTGATTGGTGGTCACTTTCGGCGTCGCAATCCAGTCATTGTGGAAGACCCTGGGCTATCATTGCCGCGAGATTGTGCCTCTCAGCCGAGAGCATCAGATCGACGGCAAGCAAGCGCGTGATAGACGAGCTAAGTCAGTCGAAGACCAGAGACGTGGTTGATGCAGTGCTGACTCCATTCCAGGGTGTCAAGTCGATCTCGCAAATGCTTCAAGAACGATATCGGGTGCCTTTATCGCCGCCAAACTCTCCGCGTATGTCGGACGCAGCACCGAAGTCTAGTGATCAAAACTACCGGCAGGTGCCGCAACGGCCCTACGAACGAGTCAGTAATGTGCAGGAGCTCGATCACTCCTATAATTACAGTCAAGCACAGTCGTCGCTGCCGCCGCGAGCTCCAGACCCGCATGACAGTGGATCTGCCCACTCACAGAACTTCTCGCAAAGATCGATTGGAACAGATCAGCACCCTCCCCACGTTGGTCATGTCTCTTACCGTGGATCAGCTCCAGCGAGCCCAGGTGACCGATTGACTCCTCGATCTCCCGCGTCCAATGCGCGCGATCAGATAGAGGACGATGATGATCTGGTCGAGTACGGCGGAGACGATCAAGAAGAGGACGACGACAGTGAGAAGCCACCTATGACCGCTGCAGAATTGCGTGCACACAAGCGGAAGATGAAGCGATTCCGGTGGGTGATGCATTCCCAGCAATGATACCATAGGGAATCCAAGCTAACCAAATCGTAGACTTACTCATAACCAGACGAGGTTCCTGATGAGTGAATTTGCGCGTCAGGCGCATCCAGATGCCGTCCACCGTGAACGTCTGTCACGGGAGATTCCTGGTCTCAGCGCCAGGCAAGTACAGGTCTGGTTCCAGAATCGGTGAGCTGAATACCGTCCGCAGAACAAGATAGTGTCACTAACGCTTGTGGTGTAGTCGAGCAAAGCTCAAAAGGCTCACTAATGACGATCGAGACCGGATGCTGAGATCGAGAGCGCTGCCAGCAGACTTCGATACCACTCAAGCACTACACTCTCCTTTCGGGGCGCAAACTCCATCGATGGGCGCCTCCATGTCAACAGTGGGAACCTACGGGTACGGCGACAATGGCGGGGTCCGACCGTTGACTCTCGACACACTGCGGCGAGTGCCCGACTATGAACACTACGCTCAGCAGTATGCCAACACTACAGGCGTCAGTCCCGCTTTGAGTACCTTCGGCTTCACTCCGCCACATTCCGCTTCTGAACACCTATCGCCTGGATCAGTGGCGAGCAGCATGTCTCCTTACGTGCTACAGCACTCTGGACCTTACGATAGCTCGAGACGGCCACCCGTAGGTATTCCCACGGTCAGCAATACATCGTACCCATTGCAACCGCAATCAAACCACCGTATGCCTCTGCACGAGCGGCTGGGACGAACCATGGGTGAGACAATGGGCTCTCCTCTCCGCTCGAGTGTCTCATACGCAGGCCTGTCAAGCGCCAGCGCGCAACCTCGACATATCCCCGAACGAGCCTCATCCTTCTCGGACCATACCTACAATCAACAGCGGCCTCAACTACAGAACACGAGTAGCCCTAGTGCCAGTGATTCAGGGCCGTATGGCCTGGGCTTCTCATGTTAGTCCTTTCCACGCCCTTGTGCCTCTGCAGTAGACGCTGACCAGACCTTCCAGACTCTCAAGTGCCCTCTTACCAACAGAACGAGCAACAGCCTCAGCAGCCCATAGCAAGCCTTCCTCAACCGACAGAATCTCAGCAGTATCAAAGACAGACTCCTTCGATGTACGCACAGTACCCCCCTTCGAGCCTTCCAGGACAGCACTCGCAGTACTCGGGCTATGGTACGCAGTATCCAGATTATCAGAACACATACACACAACACGGGCAAGTCACGGAGCCAGTATCTCAGGCAACGCCACGACAACACAGCTACCAAGCTGTAGCAGGCGCGCCGCAGCCATACATGCAAGTCGGTGGTTCGAACGGCCATCGGGTTACCGATCATCAGAGCAGCGATCTGCCTCCTTCCTACTGAGAGCACATGTACTTTACGAGCTTGGAGCTTCTCGGAGGATGTCTATCTGTACTGGAGCTGCATCTAATGTCGACCTCGACGCGACACGCCACGATACTCGACCAGTCCACGATCGAGACTCGTTCACGGTTACAGGAATGAGGAACGAAGATCTAGACTCCAGATGAGACAAAACAATGCCTCCCCACGCGCCCTCGAGAACAAATTACCCTTCACTCAGGCTTCTATGCCTCGTCAAATTTCTGGCCCGACCGAACGTTCATATTCACTCCCCAAGATATACACATATATATATATATATCAGTATTCGATACAGGAAGCCTGTCTGTGGTGCGTTTCGGGCAGCACACACTTTTTTTTTCTCGAGAGGATCTTGCGCATACCCCCCCTTACATATCCTTGGTCTTTGCCACCAGCACAATATGGAAAGAAAGGCTGTCTGTCTTCGTCTAGGGCAACGTTGATTGATTGGAATTCATCGATCGGATTAGTATATATATATACCTAGCTATGCTATAAAACTTTTTTGACACTGCATGCAAAAAACTAAGACGAACGAATGTGGAACATTATCTTCTTCTTCTCTTCTTCTTCTTCTTCTACTGCTTCTCTCCTCGAAATCTCCGTTTGAAATCTCTCCCCTC
This sequence comes from Mycosphaerella sp. Ston1, assembly GCA_000504405.2. Taxonomy (NCBI): domain Eukaryota; kingdom Fungi; phylum Ascomycota; class Dothideomycetes; order Mycosphaerellales; family Mycosphaerellaceae; genus Mycosphaerella; species Mycosphaerella sp. Ston1. Next base: position 118,931 of record AWYF02002947.1, read on the forward strand.
CATCTCTCCTCGCAACATCAAATGTCCCCTCTTTTCTTTTTCTTTTTCTTTTTCTCTATATAGATCATATCTCATCTCATCTCAACTCCATCTCCTACCTTACCTTCCTTCCCCCTCCTCCATCTCCTCCTTCTCCTCCCTCCTTCCTCCCCCCTCTATCTCTATCCCCACCCTCATATTCTCATCTCATCTCATTCTCCACTATCCCCACCCTCATATTCTTATTAATTCTTATCTCATCTCATCTCATCACAAAAAACCTACCTGTTTACCTATATTTATATATACCTAACGACATCCTAAGATTAACAGAAAATCCGTATAATTATACAACTACTTAGTCTTACTTCATTTCACTTATCTACTAATTAACAAGATTACTATAAACACCTGTTATTACTATATATATTGTATACTACCTTACCTTAACAAAACTATATATATAGAGGCTAGCTAGGCTATTATTAAAGAATGAATTTTGAAAAAGGACTTGAGAAGGAGGGAAGGAAGGAAGGAAGGAAGGAGCGTGTATATAAGAAAAAGAATAGGATAGATATTTGATTCTTGTATGATGAATTTTTGGAGAGGAGAAGGAACTAATAATGATTGTGGTGGCGGTGGTAGTGGTGATGGTGATGATGATGATATTATTATTATTAGGAGTACATGTATAGACAAGTTGAGGGGAGGTATGTAGGTGTAGTATGTCTAGTATGTATGTAGAATTTCTTGTCTATAAAGAGCTACATGTAGAGTCAATTTCGTGATGCGAGAGAAACGGAAGGAGAAGAGCCCACTGTAGTAGTTGATGTTAATAGCCTGGGTGTCGCACTTGTCGCGCGCTTATTTCAGTCTGACTCGTGCAGTGAGTAAGAGGTGGGTTCTGGCGACACGGTGCTCGCTTCGCAACTAGGTTAAGGTATTCGTCCGATGGGAGACAGTTAGTACTGTAGTACAGTAAGTAGTGAGGAGGGGCTTTCATGTGTCAGTCGTCAACAAGTGGGGTTGGGTGACCACCCCTGAGAGGTGGAGGATGGGGTCATGCGAAAAGGACTGTTGTTTCTGCTGGGACTAGAGGAGTCTCACTCTGGACAACCGATTGAAAGCCCCAGTATGGGTTTTGCGAACACCGAGAGGAGACCATGACGGTTGTTTGTATCCTGATAGGGGTGGCGATGACAAGCTTTCTACCAATGTAGCGTGTGCTAAGCGAAGGTCAAGTCCACATGAAGCAGTCCAGCCCACTGCGGAGCTGGTTCCCCTAGAACTACTATAATGCCTGTAGTTTTGCTACATAGCAAAAAGCTTTCGAGAGCGGAGATTTGTGTCCGCGGGTACGTCTGTAAGCAAGCCTATGGGCTGTAGAAGCAGGCTAATAGCAATATGTTTACTCCAGACCATGCGCAAGTACAGAATAGGAAGTGATCTTTGACTCTTGAGACATTGCTCACGTAAGACTTCTCCAGGGCCACAAAAGGGGATTCGGCCTGAGTTCCACAGCTTTGCACAGATTGTCCGAAGCTGCTACTGAAGGCGTCATCCATCTCTGACTTCGGCTGGGAAAAAATAGGTCCACTAGGAGCGGCCACCTCTAGTCGTTGGAACTGAAGACTGATGGGCTCCTTACTTGTTCGGCGAAGCTTCCAAGCAGCGTCCGACGCTACTGTAAGTGCTATGTGGTCTGCGTCCACGTCACGGGCCCGACCAAGCTGGTTGTACAGTATCTTCGCACCTCGGAGTGGAATTGCTAGATTCCAGGGCCCCTGCGATCTTTCTGCGTAGGAAAGGCTACTGAACATGACCCTGGGATCGGCCTGGAGCCAGCTAACGGAGTTCAATTGCGCGGCACGAAAACCCCATATTGAAGCCGTTGGTACATCAGCCGTAGCCGGTGGGCACGGCGAATTTGAGTCCGGAGAACTATTATTGATTGCCATGCTTCTGGCCATTAGCCAAAACCGTGGCTCTTTCACGGCCACCAAGGGTTGAGGGAGAGGCATTGCTGATATTGTTGCTCCAGAAGTCGCAAAGAAGCTGGGAGAAATGCCGCAGTTACAGGCATCAGCAAAACTTGACTTCTAATGTGTAATCGGCGATCACCATGAGAGTTGCCAGCGACGCACAAGTAAGGCTTATGGGATATGGCGAAAGACCCTTACACTCAACAAACTCGCGTCGCCTATAACCGCTATCCCCCCGCTGTCCAAAACAGCGCAAAGCCGGAGACTAGAGTCTCAAGCAGTTCGAAATGAAGATTTGAGAGTAACAACGTTGGTATGGGCAGGCTGTTTGCCACCAACAAGGAAGGGACCCGTACCTGTTTGACGCTAAGATAACAGCGGAGCAGCCGAGTTAGGCATATAACAAGGCCAGGGCGAGATCGTACTGATCGTGGGACTCTGTCGTTCGTGTCTAGCTGTACCCTTGGCTAGGAACTCGCCCCTGATGCTGAATTTCGGACAGATATATGTCGTTCCACGATCTTGGTCAGTTTCTGCTGCACAGCAATCAGACGCTGAGGCAGGCCGCTCACCATCAACACTCTTCTGCAGTGTGATATTGCAGCTCTGAGCGTACATGTACCCAGCCCAGCGTCCTGATGGTTCAGGATGATCGGAGCACAAAAGACCGGTCATCCTGTACCTGTGCACCCTTCTTTTTAGCATCGATGTCAGCTGCACGTGAGAACTTTGGCAGAAACAAGCTCTTTCTAGTGCGGCTCCTGGAAGCTTTTGCCGTCGATCTGAAGCCACATGGCGGGCATATCCCGGACAGCCGATTTGCGTGGCAGCGATGGTTTTACTGGTCAGGGTCTTGTGTTCGTCGGGTGTGCGACCATTCACATCCAAAACAGGCACGACCAGAGCATGCAGATGTCGTGCCGTAAGTGACTGAGGAGGATGAGGACGAGAGGCCAGAAAGCTCGGCAGCGCGAGCTTGGCGACTTCCTGGACTCAGCATAGATGCCAGGAGTCCGATTTGCTCGGAAGGAAGGGAAGGACCGACGTGAATCCCGTGTGCCGAGCACACTAGTAGCAGGCTAGCAGCCGTTGGAACCCGTTGAACAGCCAGTGACGAACGAAATTAATGGAGTACTCGTTACTGTAAGGTAATGTAGGTACAGACACCTCCCACATTCGGTTGATAGTCTACCCGTCAGCGTAT